>ONZH01019729.1:0-21055 GCA_900303285.1 Rhinella marina | reverse complement strand
TTTTGCAAGAGAACGCACAGTACAGTTGCCAATGAAAAGGCCTATATATTTTATATTTCGAGGTACACAGCCGTTGTACTAACAGATCAGACGGTGTGTATTAACACCAGGTATATAAAATTATTTTGCAAGAGAACGCACAGTACAGTTGCCAATGAAAAGGCCTATATATTTTATATTTCAAGGTACACAGCCGTGTACGAACTGTTCAGACGGTGTGTATTAACACCAGGTATATAAAATTATTTTGCAAGAGAACGCACAGTACAGTTGCCAATGAAAAGGCCTATATATTTTATATTTCGAGGTACACAGCCGTGTACTAACAGATCAGACGGTGTGTATTAACACCAGGTATATAAAATTATTTTGCAAGAGAACGCACAGTACAGTTGCCAATGAAAAGGCCTATATATTTTATATTTCGAGGTACACAGCCGTGTACTAACAGATCAGACGGTGTGTATTAACACCAGGTATATAAAATTATTTTGCAAGAGAACGCACAGTACAGTTGCCAATGAAAAGGCCTATATATTTTATATTTCAAGGTACACAGCCGTGTACGAACTGTTCAGACGGTGTGTATTAACACCAGGTATATAAAATTATTTTGCAAGAGAACGCACAGTACAGTTGCCAATGAAAAGGCCTATATATTTTATATTTCGAGGTACACAGCCGTGTAATAACAGATCAGACGGTGTGTATTAACACCAGGTATATAAAATTATTTTGCAAGAGAACGCACAGTACAGTTGCCAATAAAAAGGCCTATATATTTTATATTTCTAGGTACATAGCCGTGTACTAACTGTTCAGACGGTGTGTATTAACACCAGGTATATAAAATTATTTTGCAAGAGAACGCACAGTACAGTTGCCAATGAAAAGGCCTATATATTTTATATTTCGAGGTACACAGCCGTGTAATAACAGATCAGACGGTGTGTATTAACACCAGGTATATAAAATTATTTTGCAAGAGAACGCACAGTACAGTTGCCAATAAAAAGGCCTATATATTTTATATTTCTAGGTACACAGCCGTGTACTAACTGTTCAGACGGTGTGTATTAACACTAGGTATATAAAATTATTTTGCAAGAGAACGCACAGTACAGTTGCCAATAAAAAGGCCTATATATTTTATATTTCTAGGTACACAGCCGTGTACTAACTGTTCAGACGGTGGGTATTTACACCTGGTATACAAAAAGGGTATTGCAGGCACACAGAACCCAGAACACTAGAGCCAAATAAACTGTATTTAAAAAAAAAAAAAAAAGTACACAGCCGTATACTGCCAGAAGATCAGATGGTGCATATACACACTAGGTATATAACAGGGTTTTGCAGCCAAAAAGAACGCAGAACAGTAGTGCCAAATATAGTTTGGTATGTAGCAGAGCACCTAATACACTAATGCCTCTCTCTGTCCCTACTCCAGCAGCTATCCCTGAATACAGCAGCCATTCTCTGTAAAGTGTATATTGTAGTAAAGCTATCACTGTACTGCACTATAGTAGCCCTGATAAGGGCTTTTAATCACGCTCCTGCCTGTCCAACAGCTAAAACCTGTCTCTCCCTTCTCCAGCCTCTGTCCCTGACTAAGTTTACGCAGCATATGCGAACGAGCAGGAAGAGCTGAGTTTTTATGATTCGAGGTCACATGGTTTTTCCAGCCAATGCATGTAGACGCCGTTTTCGCGCTGCCAGCGTGCTCAGCGGGCCTGCCTGTCAGGGGGGCTGCATGGTGATTGGTGGAAAAAGAGCGCCAGGGAAGGTGGGAGAGGAAACGAATTCTAAGTGCGCCATCGCCGTTATACTCGAACGAAATCGAGTATGCCGAATAGCGTAGTATTCGATCGAATACCAGCTCGATCGAACACTACTCGCTCATCTCTAATAGACATCAAGGCCTGGGGCCCGTCCCAGGGAAAGATTCTGAATTACCTGTTCTCTCTTGATATTTCCTTATTTACAGAGGCTCATTTATCTTCTGTTACCTTCTTCATAAAGACGTTACTTAAAAAGGATTTCATTTCTAATGGATCTGTGTAATTTCACAATACAGATGACTATAGTATTCTACAAAAAATACTGTGGGGAAAATAAGTATTTAGTCAGCCACCGATTGTGCAAGTTCTCCCACTTAAAAAGATGAGGTCGGCCTGTAATTGACATCATAGGTAGACCTCAACTATGAGAGACAAAATGAGAAAACAAATCCAGAAAATCACATTGTCTGATGTTTAAAGAATTTATTTGCAAATTATGGTGGAAAAAAGTATTTGGTCACCTACAAACAAGCAAGATTTCTGGCTCTCACAGACCTGTAACTTCTTTATGAGGCTCCTCTGTCCTCCACTCATTACCTGTAGTAATGGCACCTGTTTGTTATCAGTATAAAAGACACCTGTCCACAACCTCAAACAGTCACACTCCAAACTCCACTATGGTGAAAGTATTTCCTACATTCTAACCCCTTCGTGGCCTGGTTGAGTCTTCAGGATGAGGCCACATTTTGGAAATCTGCCATGTGTCACTTTAGCAGAGAATAACCCAACTCTGATGGTTTTGTTTATCCAAGTAATTCTGACAATGTGTTTTGTTACATATTGTACTTTATTAAACCGATAAAAATTGTTTATTTATTAATTATTAATGTTTATTATTTATTATATACAGTATATATTACACATTTTTCAAAATCTTTATCAAGAATATATTTCTATGTGCTTACTTTATTGTAGCCACACTTTAGAAAAAAAAAAGCATTTACATTTTTGAGCAATTTAGGAGACTTACAATTTTAATATTCATTTTAAACATTTTGATCCCATGTTTTTGGCAGGAATTTGAGGGTTCTCCTAGATTTTGATACTGATGGCCTATCCTGAAAGTAGGTCATGAGTATGTGATCGATGGGGCTCTGATTCATCTACATGCCCACGATCAGCTGTATACAGAGGCTGCAGCACTCTGTGAGCACTAATGTCTCTTCCTAGGCCATTTGATGGCACAAGCATTGGTCACAAGGCCTAGGCACAGCTCAGCCCCATTCATGTGAATAGGCAAGACCAAATAAACGGAATCTAAATAACAGATTAGAAACTAATAAGATTGGTTCAGCAGACATCGGAAGACTACCGATTACTCTGTAAACTCCAATATAGTGGATTGTCATCCCATATATCATAAGCTGTGAAGAGACGCATGTGCAGAGTAGACAGAGGTTCACCGAGAGCCTGCAAAGGAGCATGTAAGCCTGTACCTCACAGCAGAGGACACAACAACCAACAATTCTTCTCCAGGTGATTCCCCCAACTCCAGTCACAACACCTCAGTGGGGACGCAGTGAGCGAACACTAAAAACTATAAAGTGTTAAAGAATCAAGTAATCGTAAATATTACAAATCTCGACATTCGAGGCCTTCATTACATGTATAAAATACATCAAACATCTACAATCTAGCATTTAGCCTATTACAAAGTAACAATCAGAATATCATATGTATATATAGCTACAAATGGACATTATTAATAATTAGGGATGAGCGAATTGAATTTAGATGAAACATCCAAAGTTCTCATAAAACTTCAATCTAATACTGTATGGAGCGGGAGCTCTGTACAATGTTAGAATGTATTGGCTCCAATGAAAGTTATTACTTCTCATGATACTTTGCGTAATAACTTCATAAATTAATTTTTACTGTAAAAAGCCATTTTCCGAACTCTGGTTCGGTTCCAGGTAACCATACTTACAATTAGCCTTTATTAAAAATATTGAGCCGTTCTGTCACAAACTGTCACAAAACAGTAACTGTGTGACTGGTACTTTCACTTTGTGCCGTCATCTACTAAACCTTATCTCTAAATTATTAACAGGTGATAAACACTTATTTAAGCCACATTCTTATCAGTAAGATAAGAACTAAGCTCTAATGAGTGTTAATATTGTCAGAGATAAGGAGCTTATCAGCTTCTGGTCTGACAGAAAGCCCACAGGCTGCTAGTATAGCATCTCCACTATGTACACAAAGAAGGATTCCATAGTTTTAATAAAGAAAAAAAAAATCAATTAAAAAAATTAGCCTCCAAAGGTGTACATAGCCTTTAATTAAGGGGCCGATATAAATAAATAAAAATATATCCTGTCCGTATCACAGAAATAAAAATAAAAACTGAAACATATCCAATAAAATATATTTTATATCATGTCTTCAATTATAAAACTAAACAATCCAGAGCTGGTGGGACATACAGTAAAAATAATCCAGGATTCACCCGCTGGTAACTTCATGTCAGATGAGTGAACCACATGACTTCTACAAATACCGGGGGGCGGGGACCCCACTTGTTGGATTTATCTACAGGTACATCTTGGTCAGGGTGTACAGATTAAGATGATATTCCTTTAGGAGGACGAGTAATGGCTTCTATGTAATGAGGCAATCCTAGCCTGAGTCACTCGTTGGGAGAACTTGTACATTACTGATGAAATGTCCCCAGTAAGACCAGAGCTGACGGTTTCCTGACAAGCCCATATTTCATGTAATGCCCATTTCTTTTTAATGTTACAAATACTTATAGGGGTAGAACAGACTGGGGCTGGAATAGGGAGATCGTTATCTTTTATATCAGGCCCTGGTTTTGTTCTTCACCAGGTATGGATGAAAGATACACTGCTCCCATAGATGTACAATGTGTCACACAGACAGGCTTACTCTTATCAGTGGTAGCCCCGCTCTCTATTACTACCCCTGTGCTGTCCTCATGCTCAGTGGATAGCCTGCAGACATCCTGTCATTACACCTGACCCCAAGTATCTGGTCATTTAGAAGTGAATGACGCCCCTGTAGTTTTATAGTTTTTTTTTTTTTTCCTCTAACCAAATATTTTGCTTAGAGGAGATATATGTATATAAGAAAACTTACTGTCACTTTTAACTGAATTTGTCCTTTTATCAAGGTGCTGTTTTATCTCCCTGTAAAAAGTAGTATCTGATGGAATAAAGTCAGCGACACTGACTAGTACCATAAAAACATGTAAGGGAGGTCACTAATGGGCTAAGAATGAAGATGGCTTCTCTCCTCTGTGAGTATTTTGATGTTTAACAAGAGTTGATTTCTGCCCAAAGCGTTTCCCACATTCTGAACATGAAAATGGCTTCTCTCCTGTGTGAATTCTCTGATGTGTAACAAGATGTGATTTCTGCTTAAAGCATTTCCCACATTCCGAACATGTAAATGGATTCTCTCCAGTGTGAATTCTTTTATGGCCATCAAGAGTTGATTTCTGCTTAAAACATTTCCCACATTCTGAACATGAATATGGCTTCTCCCTCGTGTGAATTCTCTGATGTGTAACAAGATCTGATTTCTGCTTAAAGCATTTCCCACATTCCAAACATGTAAATGGATTCTCTCCGGTGTGAATTCTTTTATGGCCATCAAGAGTTGATTTCTGCTTAAAACATTTCCCACATTCTGGACACGGAAATGGCTTCTCTTCTGTGTGAATTATTTTATGGGCATCAAGATCTGATTTGGAACGAAAAGATTTTCCACATTCTGAGCAAAAAAATGGCTTCTCCCCTGTGTGAATTCTTTGATGTCTAACAAGAACTGATTTCAGTTTAAAGCATTTCTCACATTCCGAACATGAAAATGGCTTCTCTCCTGTGTGAATTCTCTGATGTGTAACAAGACCTGATTTATTGTTAAAACATTTGCCACATTCTGAACATGAATATGGCTTCTCTCCTGTGTGAATTCTCTGATGTGTAACAAGAACTGATTTATGCTTAAAACATTTCCCACATTCTGGACACGGAAATGGCTTCTCTTCTGTGTGAATTATTTTATGGGCATCAAGATCTGATTTGGAACGAAAAGATTTTCCACATTCTGAGCAAGAAAATGGCTTCTCCCCTGTGTGAATTCTTTGATGTCTAACAAGAACTGATTTCAGTTTAAAGCATTTCTCACATTCCGAACATGAAAATGGCTTCTCTCCTGTATGAATACTCTTATGGGCATCAAAAGTTGATTTGTACTGAAAATATTTCCCACATTCTGAGCAAGAAAATGGCTTCTCCCCTGTGTGAATTCTTTGATGTATAACAAGAGCTGATTTCTTCTTAAAACATTTCCCACATTCTGAACACAAATATGGCTTCTCTCCTGTGTGAATTCTCTGGTGTGTAACAAGAGCTGATTTATGGTTAAAACATTTCTCACATTCTGAACATGAAAATGGCTTCTCTCTTGTGTGAATTCTCTGATGGAAAACAAGAGCTGCACTCTGATTAAAACATTTCCCACATTCTAGACATGATAATGGCTTCTCCCCTGTGTGAATTCTCTGATGTATAACAAGATTTGGTTTATATCTAAAACATTTCCCACATTCTAGACATGAAAATGGCTTCTCTTTTACTTGAGCTGTTTGATCTTTAACACCATTTCTGTGACTTTTATTCTGTGTTACAGTCTGTGATGAATCAGAAGACTGGACCTGTTTAAATGGATCAAATGATGCTTTTTTTCTGTGATTGGATGAAGATATATCTTGGATATGGACATGTTCTTCATATGTATCTCGTGTGATACCACAATCATCTGAAGATACCAGCTGTTTCTCTACGTTCCTATTACAGTCATCTGTCAAGAATAAAACACAATAGTTATCTCCCATCATTTCAAGTGGAATTTCCCCCTAGTGCCCTCTTCACAGTACTGATGCTCCCTAAGAGGCATCAGTAGTTATGCCCCTTACTCTAATGCTGCCTCTTAGTGGTCTCATACAGTAGTTATACTCCCTTTGCGTGCCTCCTGCAGTAGTGCTGTCCCTTAGTGCCCCCTTTTTACAGTAGTGAGGCTCCTGTACTGTGATAAAATTAATAAAGTAATAACCAGCACATCATCCTCTTCCCAGCAGCAGACCTGATGTGATGACGTCATCTCTCCTGCTGAGCTGAGGAGAGCGCACAGGCCGGGGGATGATCTCTGATCTGTGCACTCTCCCACTCAGTCCAGCAGGTACAATGACATCACTGTATCACACCTGCTGCTGGGGAGAGTGCAGGCCGGGGAATGAGACCTGGGCTATAATGGATGACAGATACAGCAGCTGGACTTGGAGGGATGAAGGTGAGTAGAAGGGCCACTAGGAAGCACAGTAACCCCTCACTGAGCATTGGGGAGCTCCTCAACATGATTTAGATGGAGTTCATCCGGCAGTTACACACAGTAACACTAGTCACTTGTCTATACATTGTAACTAGAGATGAGCGAATGTGCTCGTAACGAGCACTGTAGCGCTCAGCTCCTTTGCGCTCGCATGGGCGCAGGCATCCGCTTCCGTCTGGTGAGGAGGACGGAAGCGGCTGCCTGCGCCCATGCGAGCACAGGGGAGCCGAGCAGTACAGTGCTCGTTACAAGCACGTTCGCTCATCTCGAATTGTAACCTAAACCACAGTTATGCCCCTTTCACACGAGCGGGAGACTCGCATGTCTCCCGCAACGCATCTACAGGGCTGGACTCCGGCACGGACTGGGATCGCATATAATGCTATGCGATCCCTGTCAGTGCCGAGTCCAGCCCTGTAGATGCGTTGCGGGAGACATGCGAGTCTCCCGCCCGTGTGAAAGGGGCATTATACATTTAAGATACGATAGAGTTAAATAGGTCTGGTATAGGCTTCAAGACAAACTGATTTTTATAAAAGTGCAGAAGGGACAGACACTCCTGAACATTGAAACAACACAGAGAATAAAAATCTGAAAGGTTATCATTAGTGTTGAGCAAAGTGAAGCATTCGAAGCGGAATTCGTTCCAAAGTTTAAGAAACTTTCTATTCAGAACAAAGCCGAAATTCCTCACACTACATGGTAACCAATCAGGTTTTCTTAAAATGGTGGCTGCACATGTTACAATGTGAATGTAAGAAGCGAGATCACCCATAATGCCATGCAGCCAGCCAATCCGCAGATAGTCATCCCCAGTGATGTCACGGCGCTACAAAACCATCATCCCACACGGCCACCACCACTTCACTGTGAGCTGAGCATAGGGAGATAAGTGGCAAGTGCTACTAAAGTGTTGTTAAAAATATAATATATTATTTTTAAAAAAGAATATGGGAAAGTGCAAGGAGGAGGGATTGCAGGGAATTTTTTTTTAAAGCTGTAGGGACAGCATAGGGAGACAGCAGGTTGAGGGTAATCACCGTGTAGATCACGTTCTAGTGAACCCACATTCAGAGTTAATCCCTTACTTTAGTGATACAGTTAGTGTGTGAGTATATAAGGCAGGTGTAAACTGATTACAGCAAATAGTAAAATATAAAAATTGGTAGAGTTATTATTCGTTAGATCTATGGCCGTCAAAATTCATCGGTTAATCACATTTAGCCTAGTATATAGTGTCTGCTCTCCAATATAGACAAAGAGGTTCTTATTGGTCAAAGAAATATGGATATAAATATAACTTTCTTCTACTGCTGCCAACTTAACGGTACCACTCTGTAGTCTTAATAGAATCAGGATACCGCTGTAGGGAGGGGCTAAGCATCGGGACGCTGTTCTGCTGTGGCCGTGGCCCGATGCTTGAAGGGTAAACTGAGGGAGGGAGCTTCACAGACATCCTGTGGTATATCTAAGCCTGATCAGGCAAATACACTGCAGTACACTATACAGGGCGCTGCAGTGTATTGTAGAGGCATCAGACCCACTGGATCTGCAAGAACCAAGGGAGTCTGGGTCAGAAAAGTGTAAAAAAAAAACAAACAAACAAAAAAAAACCTTCCTATATCCGCTGATATAATTGGTTAGAAATAGAGATGAGCGAACGTGCTCGTAACCTGCACTCGCATGGGAGCCGAGCGGTACAGTGCTCGTTACGAGCACCTTCGCTCATCTCTAGTTAGAAATGTAAAAAATACAAAACAATAAACAGGTTTGGTATTGCCGTGTCCATAACGACCTATAAAAATATCACATAAGCTAACCCGTCTAATGAACGCCGTAAAAAAAATAAAAAAATAAAAACTATGCCAAAAAATCCATTTTTTATCACCTTATAAACACATACCAAGCGATCAAAAAATCATATGTGCCCCAAAATTGTACCAATCATCTCATCCAGCAATCACCCAAAAAATAAAAAAATAGGGCTTTAAGAAAATAAAAATACAAAAACACAATTTTTGTTTCAAAAAATGCTCTTATCGTATAAAACCAACATATAGTAAAAAAAAAAACAGACATATTACGTATCGCTGCGTCCGTAACAACCTGCTCTATAAAAATATAGGTAATATATGGTAAACTCCGTAAAAAATGGCTTTTTTTGTATGGTTTTTATTTTTTTATGGCATTTACCAGATGGGTAAAACATTTATATACTGCAGGAGTAACCCTAATATAAATATATCTTATAACAATGGCAGCACATCAGGCCAAATATCAGTACGGAGGTGCAGGCCAATGAATCCAGCAACAAATCCAGGACAATATAAGAATAACAATAAAAATGGCAGCTCTCTGAGAAAAAAATGAGTGAAAACCACTTTATTCCCCCCTGTGGTCACAACTAGGGATAAGTGAACTGGTGTTTCAGGTTTGGCATAGAAGGTTCAGGTTCTGTAAGAATTCTGTTCTGGATTCCGCTACCACGGACCATAACCAAGGGTCCATTCAAACGTCTGCATAACGGGTCCGCATCCATTCTGCAATTTTCAATGGGGCTGCAAAAAGATGCAGACAGCACACCACGGACAAGAATAGGCATTTCTATCATAGTGTCGGCCATGTGAGGACTGCAAAATGTGGAACACACATGGCTGGTGTCTGTGTTCCGCATTTTGCGTCCCGCTCATGGAAGACGGAACACACATGGCGAATCTGCAATTTGAGGACCACAAGACGGTTGCGGATGTGTGAATGGGCCCTTATGGTCCGTGATAGCAGAATCCATAATGGAACTGTTAGATAACAATATAGATATATATATAGATATATATGGTCATTTATCAAACTGGTGTAAAGTACAACTGGCTTAGTTGCCCATAGCAACCAATCAGATTCCACCTTTTATTTTTCACAGCTTCATTGGAAAATGAAAGGAAGAATCTGACTGGTTGCCATAGGCAACTAAGCTAGTTTTCTTTTGCACCAGTTTTGATAAATCCCCACCCACCCGTGTACTTCTATACGTACATAGCATTGTGGCCACCATACTGTACTAATCTGTGTGGGAGAGGTGACCTTTCACTGAGTGGATTGCACACAATACTGTATCAGAAGAAAGTGCATGTAGTGAGAGCTGTCAGTAATGAGATCTATATCAGGCTTATACCTTCATCGTTGAACGTTATCAGCAGAAATATCTGTTGCATCTACAAATAATGGACTTTCTACAGAATGGAAAGTGAGAACTAGATCTGCTGATTACAGGCTGCAGCATACTATAAGACTCACAGTCATGTTGTGGACTGAATGAAATCTCCCTACCAAGTTACTTGCAAGCTTGCTTATACTGTGTGTAAGAGGCTGCTAGCTGTGCTGTATAACAGGATGTGGGGGCGTGGCAGCAGAGCTGTGCTGGTGCATGTGAAATCCACAGGAACGCCCACAGATTCTCAGAGCAGATAAGAAGAAGGAGTGAGCTGCATAGAAGAGCATTTCTGAGTGCACATGAAGCACAGTTGATACCAGTAAACTAACAAGTGCAATTTTATTACGTGCTGCATTACAGTAAGATATGGGGTTATTGATTTTTAGTGCACAAAGGTGTCCATAGCCTTTAAATACTTAACCCTGTATGCAGTGTATCAAAATGTATCATATCATCTGTATCATATCATACGGTACACGGCAGCCTCCTTTCTGCCCCGCTGCTGAGTTGTGTACTAGTGCTTACTTTGGCACACAATGGTGCCAGGATGGTCCAGGCATTGGGTGCATGTATATGTAACTGTGCCATAATATGCATCTCTTCCATCTGTGCAGGTCCTGGGTCTCCACACAACGGGTCACTTGACCACTACAGCCAAATAACTGGTTGCAGCAGTGAAGTGTCACCCATGAAGCTTGTCAGTGGGTTATGTGCAACCAGGGGTGGATTGGGAATCTAAAGTGGCCCTAGAAAAAATACAATACAATACAAAAATTTGCTCTGGGGCCCAGTATGTTCTAGCTACGCTCCTGCATCTGTCGTTGGGAAACTGAAAGTTTTCTAAGAGATGCTATCTTGGAGTACCTCAATGAAATTAAGTGAATAACTCCATATCAGCATGGCTTTATGAGGGATTGGTCATGTCAGACTAATTTAATCAGTTTCTATGAGGAAGTAAGTTCTAGACTGGACCGTGGCCAATCAATGGATGTCGTATATCTGGACTTCTCCAAAGCATTTGACACGGTACCACATAAAAGGTTAGTATATAAAATAAGAATGCTTGGCCTGGGAGAAAATGTCTGCATGTGGGTAAGTAACTGGCTCAGTGATAGAAAGCAGAGAGTGGTTATTAATGGTACATACTCAGATTGGGTCACTGTCACTAGTGGGGTACCACAGGGGTCAGTACTGGAAGGGTCACTGTCACTAGTGAGGTACCACAGGGGTCAGTACTGGAGGGGTCACTGTCACTAGTGGGGTACCACAGGGGTCAGTATTGGGCCCTATTCTATTCAATATATTAATGATCATGTAGAGGGCTTGCACAGTAAAATATCAATTTTTGTTGATGACACAAAACTGTGTAAAGTAAATAACATGGAAAAGGACAGTATGCTGTATATACACTACAGAGCACAGTACACTGTATATATACACACTACAGAGGACAGTATACTGTATATATACACTACAGAGGACAGTACACTGTATATACACTACAGAGGACAGCATAATATATATATATATATATATATATACAGTACAGACCAAAAGTTTGGACACACCTTCTCATTCAAAGAGTTTTCTGTATTTTCATGACTATGAAAATTGTAGATTCACACTGAAGGCATCAAAACTATGAATTAACACATGTGGAATTATATACTTAACAAAAAAGTGTGAAACAACTGAAAATATGTCTTATATTCTAGGTTCTTCAAAGTAGCCACCTTTTGCTTTGATTACTGCTTTGCACACTCTTGGCATTCTCTTGATGAGCTTCAAGAGGTAGTCACCTGAAATGGTTTTCACTTCACAGGTGTGCCCTGTCAGGTTTAATAAGTGGGATTTCTTGCCTTATGAATGGGGTTGGGACCATGAGTTGTGTTGGGCAGAAGTCAGGTGGATACATAGCTGATAGTCCTACTGAATAGACTGTTAGAATTTGTATTATGGCAAGAAAAAAGCAGCTAAGTAAAGAAAAACGAGTGGCCATCATTACTTTAAGAAATGAAGGTCAGTCAGTCCGAAAAATTGGGAAAACTTTGGAAGTGTCCCCAAGTGCATTCGCAAAAACCATAAAGCGCTACAAAGAAACTGTCTCACATGAGGACCGCCCCAGGAAAGGAAGACCAAGAGTCACCTCTGCTGCGGAGGATAAGTTCATCCGAGTCACCAGCCTCAGAAATGGCATGTTAACAGCAGCTCAGATTAGAGACCAGGTCAATGCCACACAGAGTTCTAGCAGCAGACACATCTCTACAACAACTGTTAAGAGGAGACTGTGTGCAGCAGGCCTTCATGGTGGAAACCACTGCTAAGGACAGGCAACAAGCAGAAGAGAACACAAGGAATGGACATTAGACCAGTGGAAATCTGTGCTTTGGGCTGATGAGTCCAAATTTGAGATCTTTGGCTCCAACCACCGTGTCTTTGTGTGACGCAGAAAAGGTGAACGGATGGACTCTACATGCCTGGTTCCCACCGTGAAGCATGGAGGAGGAGGTGTGATGGTGTGGGGGGGTGCTTTGCTGGTGACACTGTTGGGGATTTATACTGAACCAGCATGGCTACCACAGCATCTTGCAGCGGCATGCTATTCAATCCGGTTTGCGTTTAGTTGGACCATTATTTATTTATCAACAGGACAATGACCCCAAACACACCTCCAGGCTGTGTAAGGGCTATTTGACCAAGAAGGAGAGTGATGGGGTGCTACGCCAGATGACCTGGCCTCCACAATCACCAGACCTGAACCCAATCGAGATGGTTTGGGGTGAGCTTGACCGCAGAGTGAAGGCAAAAGGGCCAACAAGTGCTAAGCATCTCTGGGAACTCCTTCAAGACTGTTGGAATACCATTTCAGGTGACTACCTCTTGAAGCTCATCAAGAGAATGCCAAGAGTGTGCAAAGCAGTAATCAAAGCAAAAGGTGGCTACTGTGAAGAACCTAGAATATAAGACATATTTTCAGTTGGTTCACACTTTTTTGTTAAGTATATAATTCCACATGTGTTAATTCATAGTTTTGATGCCTTCAGTGTGAATCTACAATTTTCATAGTCATGAAAATACAGAAAACTTTTTAAATGAGAAGGTGTGTCCAAACTTTTGGTCTGTACTGTATATATATATATATATATATATATATATATATATATACACACACACACACACTACAGAGGAAAGTATACTATATATACACTGCAGAGGACAGTACACTGTATATATATATATATATATATATATATATATATATATACACATACATACACACACACACTACTACTATGATCATTACCCATGTGTCTTTATGTTGGCATCACTTTGTAAATGCCATTTTACTTTTTTAGGACGCTAGAAGGTTTAGAATTTTAGAAGAAATTTTTAAAATTTTCAACAAAATTTCCAAAACCATTTTTAAAAAAACCAATACAGTTATAAAAAGATTTTGAGGGGCTTACGAAATGGAAACCACCCATAAATGGCCATTTTAGAAATTACACTCCTGAAATTATTCCAGACTGATGTTATAAACTTTGTTAACTCTTAAGATGTTCCACAAGAATTAAAGGAAAATGGAGGTGAAATTTCCCCAAAAAATTTTTTTGTAGATTTTTTATGTTAATCAATTTTTTCTTGCAACACAGCAAGGGTTAACAGCAAAATAAACCCCAATATACATTACTCCGATTCTGCAGTTTTTAGAAATACTCCATATGTGGTGGTAAACTGCTCTATGGGCACGTGGCAGTGGTCAGAAGGAAAGGAGTTTTAGAAAGCAGATTTTGCTAGAATGGTTTTTGGGCATCATTTTGTCTTTGAAGAGACCCTGACGTACCCCTACAGTGGAAACCCTCAGACAGTGACCCCATTTTGGAAACTACACTCCTCAAAGAATATATTAAGGGGGAACAGAGCACTTTGATCCTGTAAGACTTATTTCACATGAACGTTGTGTTTTGCAGTCCGCAAATTGTGGATCCGCAAAAAAAAAAAAAAAAAAAAAAACACGGATCACATCTGTATGGCATCCGTTTTTTTTTTGCAGATCCACTCTAAAAATGCCTATCCTTGACCGCAAAATAGACGAGAACAGGACATGTTCTATTTTTTTTGCGGGCTACGGAACGGACATACGGATGCGGACAGCGTACGAATAGCGTACAAATTGAATTTGTACGCTATTCGTACGCTATTCGTACGCATTTGCGTATAGATTAAAATATGCGTATGAATAGCGTACGAATTTTAAAATGCGTACGCAAATACGCAAAAATGGCACTCGAGCATGCTCGGTATTTAGGAACTTTTGGGGGTCTTACCCCTGTACAATGCATTACAATACTTCTGTACTGTAATGCATTTGCTGTAGGTGTATTACTCACTGTAATACACATACTGCCTGCTTCCTGTACAGGGGGCTGGATCTCACAGGCTTACATGGAAGGCAGCACGATTGGTCAGCAATTGGAAATTTAGGTACCTGCAGCAGATCTTGATGATTTGCATCCCCAAATGCATTCTGTATGGCTGAACATTCCTCAATCATTAGTGACCTCATTGGTAGGATGCCGAGGTGTGTAAGTGAATGTATTTATGTACGTGGCTCTCATACTCTATACTGAATAAAGCGAGATGTTTTGAATGTTTTGTTTTCAAATTGCAAATCATTAAAGGGTTTCTCCAAGATTTTCTTCACCATAGGTCATCAATGTGAGATCAGCGAGGGTCCCATTCCCTGCACCCCCCACCAATCAGCTGTCTGAGGAAGCCTCAGGGCTCACCAGAGCTCCACTGCACGCAGAGGCCTCCTCACAGCTTACCATGTACAGCGCCGTCTATTAGATAGTGGATGTACTTGATATTGCAGCTCAGACCCATTCATCTGAATCAGACTGAGCTGCGCCCATATGACCGATCACCTGTAACACATTTTCATCTATATTTAATATAAATTTTAACTGAACCTGTGAATATAACGCTGAAAAAAATAAACTAAAAATGTAACACAAAATTGTAGTATCCAGTGAAGGAGTAGAATCTGTGGTCACTACTCACCTGGGCGGTTATCTGTAGGAATGTCCTCTATACTCTGCTCATCACCCCTCACATCTGTCTCTGGAGGATTAATACTGTTCAGATTTTCACCCGGATTCACAAGCTGTGAAACAAATATTGTAGAAGTCATCAGACGGGTGGAGAAGTCGTGTGGAAGGTTTTATATGACCTGAAAAGACGACCAAAAATGACCAGAAAGCAGACGTTATCTGACCCAAATATCTGCAGATCTCCTGTGTAAATCCAATCTGATTGTTTCGTTAATCCAACTATAAGTTCACAATGCAGGGGGGGCAGTCCTTATATTCCATCATCAACCCCTTAGTGACCAGTCTGCCCTGGGCCTTACTGACCAAGCATTTTTCATTGTCACGGTCCAAGAGCTACAATTTTCCTTTTCCGTTTATATAGCTTTATGAGGGCATGTTTTTTGCGGGAAAAGTTGTAGTTTAAATGGCGCCGTTTTGGGGTACACATAACTTTTATTAACTCTTTCTGGGAGGGAGAAGAGAAAAACAGCAATACTGCCACTAAGTTTTTATGTTTTTTGGGTACAAATAACACAATATCTTTATTCTCTGGGTTAGTACGATTACAGCGATACTAAATACATAGTTTTTTTCTGTTTTACAATCTTTGTTCAATAAAACCCTCTTTTTTTTTTTTAAAGGAAGAAAATCTTTTGTTTGGGTTTGTGTAGGGATACGGCCACCTTAGGGTTAGGTTCCTGACGGGGGTCGCCCGTATCGGGGCGGATGCATCGCCGCTTCCCAAGACCCGTAACTTTTTTATTTTTCTTTCTATGGAGTTTTGTGAGGGATTGATTTTCATTTAGGAATAAATTACGCTTTTTGATTGGTTATTATAAAAAATTTTCAGTACCAAATAAATATAAATTAGAAATTATATCTTTTTTCTTACGGTGTTCATCGTAGGGGATAATTTACATCATATTTATGTAGTGTGGGTCCTTACTGACACGGTGATAGAGTATTTTCAATGGAAAACAACAACGGGACTATAACAGACTACATTCTGATTGATTTTAAATTGCAATGCATTATCCCTACAGTGGATTGTATTTTAATGTGAGGGCTTTACTAAAATTGACCAGCAGGCAGCGCCAGAGAGGCATAGCTTCCTGGAAACTACTCAAGGCTGGCTGGGAGCCTACATCGGACCTCATGCAGCCTTCACACACATCAGCACCCTACGGTGGGTGCCATTGCCTGTGGCATGTAAATCATCAAACAGCCCAGACCGGCGCCCTGTGCAGAACTTGGACATGGTCGTCGTAAAAAAGCAGCGGCCAAGCCTGAGGCCCTTTAGTGACCGCCGTAAAAAAAGGCATATGAATGGTCACACATTAAATTGTGTGTATGTATAAAATGACATTGTTTGTGCACCTGTTGCTCTTGCTGACCGCCCCAGGCATGTGGGTACCCTGCATATCACTGTATATAGTATAATGACATGAGAGAACACAGGAGAGGTGAGAACTGATTATCTATCACCACTAGAACACCCTGCTTATCACTGTATATAGTATAAGGACAGGAGAGAACACAGGAGAGGTGAGAACTGATTATCATCACTAGAACACCCTGCTTATCACTGTATATAGTATAAGGATATAGTATATCATCATATAGGAACACTACAAATACTCATTCTCAATAACAAGTAAAAATCCTGCCATCTCCACATTTCTCATTCTAGAAGGATAAAACATATAATACTGGTGGATAAAACAAAACTGAACACAAGATCTTCACAGCCTTCTACAAATCATAGGGAACATTTCATGAGACCTTATCTCCATCTACCTGATCATCCTGTGGGACATTGTGATGTTCTTCTGAACCATCCTGTGGAAGAAGAGGACTGGGACATCTCTCCGGTGTTCTTCTCTCTTCCTTAACTGTAGAAAACACATCCAGTGACTGAATTCATGCCTTACATACAGATAATGAGAGGACATGTGGATTTAGTCATGTCTATTACCTGGTGATGTGAGGGGCTGGTGATCCTCCATCATTACGTCCTTGTACAGATCTTTGTGTCCTTCTAAATACTCCCACTCCTCCATGGAGAAATAGACGGTGACATCCTGACACCTTATAGGAACCTGACAACACAATGATACAGTCATCACCCAGATCCCTTCATAGTGTTCCTGTATAATGTCCCAGCATTCCAAGCAGTGTCACCTCTCCAGTCAGTAGCTCAATCATCTTGTTGATGAGTTCTAGGATCTTCTCTCTATTGATTTCCTCATGTATCAGGGGGTGATGTGGAGGCCCTGTGATTGGGCTCAGGGTTCTTCCACATCCTTCAGACACAGGGTCCTGACAGCGCTCACTAGAGGTCTTCTTCACTACTGTGTAGTCCTGGTTATGGAGAGACACAGTAATAAATATCACTCCATACATCTCCAGAGTCCCTCACCTCTCCAGTGATGTCCATCTGTTAGTAACATAGATAAGATGATGTAATGTGACATCATCAGAATCTCTCACCTCTCCAGTAAGCCGGAAGAGGATCTCTAGGGTGAGATTTATTATACTCTCCACCATCTTGTCCCTGTCCCTATCCATCCTTGATGAGTCAATCAGGAGAAGGATCTTATATAGAAGATATCCACTGAGCGGATCCGATATTGTAGGAACCTGAATGGAGAGAAGATGAGAAGGTGTAAAATCCTTCAAAATCCCATGTAAAATACAATTACTGGAGATAATAAGAGGAGATAATAAAGTGTAGATGTTGTGTTCTCTCTCTTTATATGGATTGAAACATGTGTGAGGTCAAGGCAGTTTCATGGTATGTCACACCTTCACATGACCCTACAGCCAATAGAAGACGTCATCAGTGATGCCAGTATGAACAACACGTGACCACCATAGACCATCATAGGCCTCAATGGTCAGGTGATTTACATACCGCCATCAGAGCTCCAATCAATGTTGTCGCTGCAGTGATGTAAACAGACTGAAGGAGACCACAGGAGCCTCAGTGCTGGAGCAGTGGAGGATTCTACAGGTCCTATGTTATCTGAGAAATTGTAAAACACTATAGATTATGTTGCCGATACATAAATAAAGAATATTATCAGACGTTGGGTTGGCAGATTTGGTTTTTGACGGCTCCTCACGACCACACAGATGGTGCTGTTTAATAGATTTATTTTTAACAAGTAGCATGTAATGTCACTAAAGGGGTTGTCCAAGTAATTTTTTTGTACTTTGTATGTTTCTAACTAATCAAGGGGTTTACAATTCACTTCCTTTATCTGCAGAGGCTCCTGTCTCAGATTTCACATGAGGGTCACATGACCTGTGATGTCAGCTTCTCTCCCGGCTCTGATGAGGTTTCGTACACAAGCCTGAGGGAGCATATATGTGTCTGTGCGCAAGATGTCGCTGTGCTGGCCACGACCCCTGCATGGCAGTCTGCTGCTGTCCACCCAGTGTCGCTCACACACTCAGAGTTGGAGGCTTTGCTGAGCAGCTGAAGTCAGTGAAGAGACACATGATCTACCCTCCTCATCCTGCAGACACAGCTAGAGGATTGCACAAGAATAGGTAGGGGGAAGATCCTGTGTCTATCTTGTGTAACTATTTTATGAGATATTACTATCTGTCTTAAAAAAAGAAATTCAAATTTAGAAAATTGTGAATTTTTGCAAAATTTTTGGTAAATTTTAAATGATAAAAATACGACTTATGGTCGGCTCAGAAAAAACCCATTTGGTGTTTTATTTGAAATAATACTCTAAAATATACATTTAAAAATACAATTAATAAAAAAATAAAATAAATTAAAAAAATTAGTATTGTATTTTAGTATTGTATTTTTATTTATTTTTTTCTTTTATTTATTTTTTAATATTTTAATTGTTATTTTTTAATTGTATTTTTAAATGTATATTTTAGAGTATTATTTCAAATAAAACACCAAATGGGTTATTTCTGAGCCGACCATAAATCGTATTTTTATATATACAAAAAAACGCAAGATTGGCTCTGGTAGGTCGGGCTCGAATCCGGTTGAAGCACCTCTATTGATATTTTACATACAAATTTTGGATTATGTTTATGTATTTTTATACTCACATATAGCACTGCTATATTCCGCAGCGCTTTACAGACATTAGCATCTAACTGTCCATAATGGGGCTCACAATCTAAGTTCCCTATCAGTCTGTCTTTGGAGTGTGGGAGGAAACCCAAGCAATGTTATAAATAAAGGTGAAATATATCGACTCAAATTCACCACTGTCATAAAGGGCAACGTGTCACAAGAAAACAGTCTCAGAATGGCTTGGATAAGTGAAAGCTTTCCAAAGTTATTAGCACATAAAGTGACACGTGTCAGATTTGCAAAAATCGGCCTGGGATTTAAGGCGAAAAGTGGCTCAGTACAGAATGAGTTAATATTTTTGAACCGGTTTCCTGCCCCAGAAGCCTGCTGTTAATGATCTCATTTATGTTCTCAGGAATCTGATGATTACCAGCAGACAGAGCTATGGATCTATCTGGTTGTGGAGTCTTACATGTGTGGATCTGGTGAGAGTTTCACTTACCTGGAAGGTGCGAGTCCTCCTCCTCCACTCACAATCATTCACAATGGAGCGTCCTGTGTTCTCATTTCTTCCAACATGTGCAGCAGTCAGACTGCAGGCTGTGCTGCAGGAGGAAGTAAAGGACCTGTGGTGATGTCACGATCATGTGATCATGTGTGGGAGGAGTCAGATTGAGGTTGTGCTGCAGGAGAAAGTAAAGGACCTGTAGTGATGTCACGATCATGTGATCATGTGTGGGAGGAGTCATGGAAATCACATGACCAGGTTTATCTCCTCTGGGTCTGGAGGACTCTACTGTTTGTAATTGTATTGTGAATGTAGACCAGCTGTATGTGTGTAATGTCTGTAGTTGGGTTGTATGTGTCTAAGGTTTATGTAGTTGAGCTGTATGTGTATGCAACCAAGCTGTTTATGTGTAATATGCCTCTGAAGGGTGATATGAGTGTGTGCAGCAAAGCTGTGTATGTCTAATGTTCAATTACTACAGCTGGACTTTGTGATGTCCATGTAGCAGAGCCAGAGATGTAATCTGCTGGTATCAGGGCTCTGTATCTGCTCAGTAGATGTTTAGGGGTAACTCGGGGGCAGACGTAGGATTTTTTACTTTTGGCACATAAATGGCCGCGCTGTGTCTTATCGCTGTGGATTTTCTTTGTAGTTAATTCAAGCTTGTCTGCTGCTCCATTCCAATGGGGGATTATGGACCCCCAGAGACTGCACCCCCACCATAAGTGGGTTAGGAGATAAGCTCCCTTCATGGGACAGCCCGGAAAGTACGGGAGATGGAGAGGGGGGTAAAGGTATGAGATAATTATTGGGGGTTGTGGGACAGAGAGGATGTAATAGAACTGACGAAGTCCTGCTGTGAGGAGGTGAGCGCAGACATGAAGCTGCTTCTCTGTAGGTCATGACTAAAGATGAGCGAATTTTTCAAAAATTTGATTTGGTTGGTTCGCCGACTTTTCCGAAAATATTTGATCCAAATAAATTTGTGGCAAA
>ONZH01019728.1:0-39914 GCA_900303285.1 Rhinella marina | reverse complement strand
AAAAGACCAGTCGGAAAAGTTCTGCATGCAAAACTTTTTTGTTCGGTAAAGGAGCAGCATCCTGAGCAGACCCTATTGTACTCAATGGAGTCTCTTCAGCTCAGGGGTTGGTAAATCTGGTCCCTCTAATGATCAGGCTGTTTCTACGGACTCAGCCATGTCATGTATCTGGGATCCAACATGAAAACACAACCAGCTGCCGCCTTTTAACCATTTAAAGCCCATTTACCTATACCGGCTTTATGGTAGGCGGAGTTAAACAGGTTAAGGGTGGGCCGCTACACATGGGCCAGTGCTGTGTGCTTGCCCCCCAGGCTAAAATTTGCCAGCCAGCCCCTGGTGGGGTTCCAGGGAGTACGTGACCACATGCAATATCCATTTAAAAGTCATGCCACACTTGATGTAGCTCATAATTGACAATTGTACCGGTTAATGCTAAATTTTTAATTTGGGGTCCTGCGTCGTCATTCTAACTACACCCGGCTGTTGTCACCACCACACACGCTAGCCCAGGGGGCACTCCTCTGGCTCTTCCAGTGAAACCTCCTTGCCCCAGCCTGCCCCCCACCTACAGGCCCACTCTACAAACAATTTACCCGGATAGATGTTGTACTGATGTTTTTTTTTGTTCTTCTTTTAATTGCCTCCTGACCTGTGATAGGCAGCGCATGGACACGTCCCCTTAGCTGCAGTGGGAAAGACACTCCCCTGGCCAGAGCAAGCTCTTTTTCCGTTTTCCGAGGTCGAAAAATCCATTAAATATAAGGTCCCAAGATAGGGGACGTATACGGTATTAAACTTAGAAGAATCGATACCGCACCGGTTGATGCAACAGTTTTTCTAAATCCATTTCGGCTGTTGTCACCACCACACACGCTAGCCCAGGGGGCACTCCTCTGGCTCTTCCAGCGAAACCTCCTTCCCCCCCACCTACAGGCCCTCTTTCCAAACAATTTACCCGGGTAGGGGGACGTATTAGATATTGTACTGATTTATTTTTTAGATGCTTGGGAAGCAGCTATGCTCACCACTATACATCCAACAGCCACAGCAACTGATAAGAACAGATACTAAACTTGATTTTAGCTGCAGTGCCAGCATGAGCAGTGGTGTCACCTGCAGGCGGTGATGGACCTTCGTTGCACCTAGTTGGGTGCTTCCCTAACATGTGATGGGTATTTGCATCGCCTTTCTTGGTCTGGGTGAGCACAATTGCCATGAGGGTAACCACCAGGCTGTTGCCTGAGAATTTGGGGTAATGGTGGGATTAAGCAGCCTCAGAGGCATCCATGCATGCTGCCCCTGCTGTTTCCTGTCCATTTCCGTGGTGTTTCCATCATTTTCTGAGGTTTCCAGGTTTTCACCCAGCCTTCCCTAGGCAGACCCTTGGTCCCCCGCAAAAAATGCTCGAGTCTCCCATTGACTTCAATGGGGTTCGTTACTCGAAACAAGCACCCGAGCATCGGGAAAAGTTTGACTCGAATAACGAGCACCCGAGCATTTTAGTGCTCGCTCATCTCTAGTTATAAGTCCTCCATATATCCCACCAGCCAAATTCTTCTATCACCCTCTTTAAAGGCGTACTCCCCAAATTTAGCAATCTGTGACTCTTTGTTAATCTATCTAATCCCTCATCCATGGTGCAATTAAACAACAATGGTCAAGTAGATTTATCCTGTAAAAATTCATATAATCGTACCAATACCCCATGCGAGTAAGGTGGAGGAATATAAACTCCTGCTACCACGCATCTTCTATTTTCAAAAAGTCCATACAAAAAAACATATCTACCCTCTTCATCCACCTCATGCAAAATTATGGAGCAAGGTACATCCTTATGCATAAGAACACTCACCCCTCTGCTGTACCCACTGTACGTAGAATGGAATTGACAAGCTATCCATTTCCTTTTAAAAAAACTGAACCTCTCCCTGAACAAATAGGTCTACAATAAACAAACTATGGCTGGGCGATATCTGCCAACAACCCTAAACACAGCAAAATTTTTAACCTTATCCCCCAGCCCTCTTACATTCCATGACAATAACTTTATTATTATTAACCTCTTTTTTTAAGTGCAACCGAAGAGAGAAAAAAAATCCTGCTTTTCCCATCCCTCTACCCCTCCACCACATAGTGTACTCCACATTTAGACTCTTAACACCCTAATAATCTTGCGTGAAAGCCGCATCCCCCCAGCCTCAGAACTGAATTATAACACAGTCATTATAATCCCATAGTTTCAATCCGCTTATTCGCCTGCTGTGAGAAAGAAAAAAACCAAGTCTTCTCCTAAAGAGAATAAGCTATTTCAGCTCTACGAAGCCTCTGTTTAACATCCCTATATTTCTCTCGCTCCTTTTGGGTAACCGATGAATAGTCCGGGAATATTGACACTTTTGAACCATTAATTTCAACTTCCTCCAACGATCTTATTTTATGCATAATATATTCTTTAACCTTAAACGGCGTGATTTTAGCTATTATTGTTCTTTGATAATTACCCGTCACAGTTCTAGCAGGAATTCTATGCGCTCTTTCAACAGTGAACAGGTTAGACAGATTTTCACCACCCACCATCTCCATTAACCATTTCTAAATATACTGCGTACAATTTGTGTCCTCCATTTTTTTCAGGTATCCCTATCAATCTAATATTTTACCTCCTATCTCCAAATCTCCATGATATTCCAAATCTATCATTTTCTTGGTAAACATCTCCCTTTCTACTTTCAAAACCTTAAGGTCTTCAGTAATTCCCAAAACATGATCTTCAAAATCACTGATTCTCTGTTCTGCCTGATTAACTCTCTAACTTATCTTCCTGAAATCATCTCTGACCAACTGCACATCAGATTTTAATCCTCCCATCTGTCTGGTAATTGTTTCCAGCACACTATTGAATTTGCTCACAGCTGACATAATGTCTGCTAACGTTGGAGATTTGTGATGTATCTGAGTGTAATAATGACATCGCATTCAAATCCTCAATGTCCTCATTAACACTACTTTCAGCTGCGTTTTTACTTTGTAACTAGGCTCTAGGTTTTTCCTTAGGTACAACCACTGCTGGAACTTAGAGAAATCTATCCAGTTTGTTTTCCAGCTCTGCTTTTGTTGTAGGCAAATCTTGCTTAGGGGAACTATAACGATCTCCTCTGATTTCCCCATTTCTCCCCCGCTTTATCCTTGTCATCTTTCTTCTTAACCATTTTGACACTGGGCTATATATTACATCAAAAAAATCTATATAAAACAAGTAATTTAGAAAAAATAAAGTTATTAAACCAGCCCACAGCTATAACCACTTAAACACTCGGCAGCCAGTAGCTCAGATTAAAGTTCCACAAAACTTTAAAGTCGTGTTGAGTACACACTATAAGTTAGCGGTAGAGATGGGTGAATTTATTCGTCGATTCGTATCGAATCTTGGAAATTTTCAGCTGCAAAGCGAATCCGAATATTAGGTGATTAGCTCCGTTAAGATTCGAAAATGTTCCTAAGGCTTTGTACACATTCGCTACGTACTTGTTCGATAAATTGGACGCTAATGTTATGTATAAGTTACTCTATACGCAGTTGCGTATGATTTCAAGTAATTAGCAAACTTTTACTGTTAGTTCGTTATTCGTGCGCAAAAGCCCGGGAAGAATGCGGTCCCCTGACCTAGTGGGCACGGCTTGCTCTGATTGGCTCAGGCTCGGTAAGCCAGTGATGCATCACTTCTGCTGTGACTGCTGAGACGAGCAGAAGCACTGTGTGTGAAGCTCTGAGACACTGAGACCTGTGTTGTTGAAATTGGGGTGTAATTGTTCAGGGAATCCATATTACACATGAGGGCAAGTGCTGGGCAAGTGCAGGGCAAGTGCAGGGCTAGTATTTAATCAGGCAGGGAGAGAGGCAGGGACAAAGACCAGCTGCAGGGCCACAGAGTGAAGTGAAAAATGTCTGGAATGGATAAGCAAAAGAGGTCCAGTTCCAGCCAGACCTCGAGCTCTAAAAAAAAAAAAGAGAAGGTGGCACAGGACAGCAGTGCCAAAGGACCTGTAGGCGGAGCTTCTACTAGTAATATTCGCAATACTTGGCCGGTGTTCCACCGGGCTAACCCACCAAGGCGCAAAATTGTAGTGGAGGAGAAAGTGGATGAGGTAGTGGAGTGGATGGTACGCTCATCTCAGTCTCAGCCGGATGATCTGTCATCTGCTGATACAGTATCCATATGTAGCCAGGGGTCAGACTTGTCCTGCTCTACCATTCTGCTCCAGCAAAGCCCGTCATTTTGTGCCAGCTCTTGTGCTTCAGTGCTCCCTCCTAGTGGTGTCCCTTCTGCAATTTATAAAATAAAAGGCCACCGAACCCCTCCACATAATCTGGCGGTTATAGAGGACAGCCTCCCTGAGGATTTCTTAGAGGGCAGTCAGAGTTTGGACTGCCCGAAATTGTCGGTTGGTGGGGAACAGCCTAATTTGCAGTCCGAAAAAAGTGGTGGGGAGGAGTCTAATAATGAATCTGATGTGTTAGACCGGAGGACCTGGGAGGCGGATTGGGCTGGTGAGGAAGGTTTGATCTCTGAGGAGGAGGGTGGTAGTACTAGTGGCAGCAACAGAGGGCAGGGGTGAGTTAGGCCCAGGGCCAGTCCTTCCTTGGGAACTAGTGAGACCCCAAGTATAGTGGGGCCGGCATCAGTGTGTAAGCGTGCAAGGGCTACAAGCTTGGCCAGCAGTGGAGGGCGCACATCGGGTGTGTGGAAGTATTCCACCACTCTGCCGGGGGACAGCAGTATGGCCACATATAATTTGTGTAAACAGAAATTGAGCCATGGGAAAGCCACAAATGTTGGTACCACTGCTCTGTGGAACCATCTGAAGCGGCATCATGCCGCCAATTTAGAGCAGCCCATTAATACTGAAGAGCTGGTTACTTCTCCCGGGTTCCATTCTGTCAGGCAGGCCACATCCAGGGCTGTAGCTCAGCCCGCATCCAGGGGTGTAACTAGTACATACACCTCATTGCCCACTGCGTGCATGTCTCTACCTCCTCTTATTCGGCAGCCGTCCATTGCCGATTGCTTGGCCAGTAAGCAGTTTTACGCCACAAGTAATCCGTCAGTGCGCAAACTGAATGGTCACCTGACAAAGTTGCTGGCTGTGCAGTCTCTGCTGTACCAGCTGGTTGACTGCCCAGCTTTTAGGGAGCTAATTGCTTCGCTCAGCCATGCTGGCAGGTCCCTAGCTGGCATTTCTACTCCAAAAAAGCTATCCCCGCCCTTTACTCCCATCTGGCTGACAATATTGGACGCTCCCTGCAGCTGTCTCTCTGCAGCACCCCGCACGTCACGATGGACACCTGGAGCAGTGCTTACGGTCAGGGGCAATACATGTCCTTTAATGTCCACTGGCTGAATGTATTTAGTGGCAATGAGGCAGTAACCCCCCAGCAACCGGGTCAATTGCTGTTGGCACCTCCACGCATTTTCCAGCAAGGATTGCAGCAGACCACTTAACAATTATCTGCTTCCACCTCCACGGGCAGTCCGCCTGCTGGAGCGTCAGGGCAGAGAGTTAACCCCCCTCCTTCATATTATATGTGCCAGGTGCAATGCTGCCATGCAGTGTTAGACTTAGTTTGTGTTGGCAGTAGCAGCCACACAGGACAGCACTTGATGCATTACATGACGCAGCAAATAGCACACTGGCTGTCTCAGCACCAGCTGGAAGTGGGCAAGGTAGTGAGTGACAATGGGACAAATATAGTGGCAGCGCTGAACCTGGGTCAAATCATGCATGCTCCCTGTATGGCACATGTCCTAAATCTAGTGGTGCAGAGATTTCTCAAAACATTCACTGGCCTGCGCACAATGTTGGCAAAGTCGCAGAAGCTTTGCACTCATTTGAGCCATTCATATGTATCTCGCCACACTCTGGTGGAACTGCAGCGACAAAACGGTCTTTCGCCACATTG
Organism: Rhinella marina; assembly: GCA_900303285.1. Lineage (NCBI taxonomy): Eukaryota > Metazoa > Chordata > Amphibia > Anura > Bufonidae > Rhinella > Rhinella marina. The sequence continues at coordinate 33,953 of ONZH01019728.1, read as the reverse complement.
CTTAATAGGGTATGTGCCGACCCGGTGGAATTACACTCTTCATATGTTGCAGTGGCTCCTTGAGCAGCATAGAGCAGTGAACGATTTTGTCCAGCAGCAGCCAGAATCTTCCACCATAGGGAGCAGGTGCAGCTTTGATTTCAGACAGTGGAGGCTGGTCCGAGATGCCTGCACTGTTCTAACGCCCTTTGAAGAAGCCACAAAATTGGTCAGCTGGGACAGCTGCGGAGTGAACGACGTAATTTCACTAATATTTGTGCTGGAAAAGACACTCACGCTCATGCAGCAGGGGGCAATTGGGGAAGGAAATCCTGGCCATCTGTCTGCACGCCATGCTGTCACTGTAGGGGAGCCCCAACGCCAAAGTTCCCTTGCGGTGCAGGATGAGGATGAGGAGCTTCAGGTAGAGGAGGGGGAGGAGGAGGATTTTAATGGGGATGATGATGACGAGGAGGAGGAGACACAGCTGGAGGAACTGAAGGATGACGATGATGAGACTTTCAGGGACACTGAAGTGTCTCAGAGAGAGGCTGAGATGGAAAAAACTGGCTCCTCGGGCACGCTGGCCAGGATGGCGAGCTGTATGCTCACATGCTTATGGAGTGACAGGCGTATCCTAAAAATAAGGCAGACAGACGAATACTGGCTGGCGATGCTTCTGGACCCACGCTATCAATCCAACATGGGTAATTGTGGGAGAAGCTATGTAGTAACATGGCCACAACTTTCAGCCAGCCCCAGCCTGCTGCCAGCATGTCTGAGAAGGAGGTCCGGCAGAGTCATCCACCTCCTGCCACAACCAGCAGCAGCCAGTTAAGCCTAATGAGTATGATGCAGCAATTTTTCTTTGCCTCCCAACAGCCACACCCAAGTGAGCAGGCCCAGACCACCCGCCTCAACGAGCAGGTTCAGGCTTACCTGCAGTCTGGCTCGCAAAGCCTCTTCTCAGACCCCCTGGACTTCTGGGCAGGCAGAATACAACAGTGGCCGGAGCTTTCCCTCTATGCACTAGGGCTTCTTTCCTGCCCAGCCTCAAGTGTCATGTCAGAGAGGGTTTTTAGCGCCGCTGGGGGGGTGGGGACACCGAAAGGGACCAAACTGTCACCCGGCAGTGTGCAAAAAAACACCTTTATAAAAATGAATAAAGGCTGGATAACCTCCGAATTTCATACTCCAATTGCTGAGGAAGGTGATTAGATCAGGTCTTGAAGGCCAAAATAGTCCAAGTGTCTTCCCACTGTTGCAGTCAGCCGGCCCATAACGTTACATGCCAAACGTCTTGTGTCATGTCATGGGCTGTGTGAACCCGAAGTCTCCAAACCAAAACCCTTTTAAAAACCAAAAACTGTTGTCTACCTCCGCCTCCGTTTTCTACATTAGCGCTTAGCAGGCGAGTAGCTGTTATATTAGTTCTGTTTAGTATTCTTAAATTTGTTTTGGAGCCTTTACTCCCCCCCCCAAAAAAAAATAAAAAATAAAAAAATAAATAAAATATATGTATATTATATATATATATAGTTTATTTAAAAACAAAAAAGAAAATTGTTACACTGTTCTTACATCCACCTCCAGTTACAAGTTACATTATCGGAGATTGTTATACTTCACCGCAGTTTGTACCAATCACTCTCTGCTAATATACCCCATCCCCTACTACTACTGGCCGGGGCAGCTATGAAAAGCTCATATGTAATTTTCACTGCCTATGTTACAAGGCAGAATGTACAGGCTAGGCTTGTTGTCCAAACAAGCGAAGCCTTTTTCTTTTACTGTAAATTGTAATCAGTGAACCGGAGAGTGCATAATTTATGAATACTTCGGCCGGCAGACACCATGTGTTCATTAATATGGGAAAATGGCCGTAGGACAATTTTTTCAGCCTTCAGCCTAAAGTTACATCCCTGTCTTCTTCACACTATGTCAGGAAGGTGTTAAAGCGTTAAAAAAACACAGGTTTTACAAGAATATTTTTAGTAATAAATAATAGTAATATTTAATAGTAATATTATTATTAAATAATAATAATTTAAATAGTAATATTTTAGTAATAAATAATAACTTTTTACAAATAATAAATCATATAATAAATAAACAACAAAAAAAAAAGGTTATGCCGGCCTTTGCCTGTAAGGCGCGTGCATCGACGTCGTGCACGCGGTCGATTGCCCTCCCGGGCTGCGGGTGTTGGTGAAGGGGCACGGGCAAATCTCAGTGCAATATCCTTGCACCCACCGTCCTACTGCAGTGAACAAGGTCCGGCACAGGAAGTGGTCATGCGCCAGCTCCTTGAGACCTCTGGTGACGTCACTTCCGCCAGGCGTTCACAGGAAGTATGTCAGGCACCACTCCCTGCCCTTGAGACCTCTGGTGAGGTCACTTTCGCCAGGCGTTCACAGGAAGTGTGTCAGTAACCACGCCTCTGCCAATTAGCTCACTACTATTTAAACCCTGAGCTTCTGCTGGGCAGGGCCGGCGCCTTGTTGTTCATGTGCGACTGCTATACGGTCTGGTCCATTGCTATTGACACTGGATGTTACTGAGTGTTTGTGTGCTTCCTTGCACCGGTGCGTGGTTTCACATGCCTGCTTTTCTGTCTGTCTTTGTGTGTGTGTGTGTATCACTCAGACTGTTTGAAAGCCACACTTGCGGCTGTGCCGTAGCCCCCTCCTGGAGCACGGGTACATGGTGGTCGTCGCTTGTCTGGAGGTCTGTGAAGCCAAATCTCTGGCTCCAGTCTCAAGCGCTTTTGCGCAGTACGTGTTGAGTAAGTGTTTACCTTACTATTTATTCACTCAGACTGTTTGTAAGCCACGCTTGCGGCCGTGCCGTAGCCCCCTCCTGGAGCACGGGTACACGGTGGGCGTCGCTTGTCTGGAGGTCTGTGAAGCCAAAGCTCTGGCTCCAGTCTCAAGCGCTTTCTGCGCAGTACGTGTTTGTGTAAGTGTTTACCTTACTATTCATGATCTTACCTCCTATATCATTTCGCCCTTTGGGAGCGATCGTCATTGTCCGGCTGCCCAGAGTTTGGGCCCAGTGATCCCCAGTGACTCTGCCAAGTGGCAGAGTCACTTATTTATTTTAGTTGTGCCTCAGTGGCCTAACATTGCCGACGTCTGGACATCATCTCCTGCAGCTCTTGGTGCTCCAGCTCGCGAATAAGTCAGGAGGCAGCGTGGAGCCTGGTCCCGAAGTGGCGTAAGGCTGCCTCCACTTCAAAGTCAGTGGGGATATCTGTAGGGGTGGAAACTAATATAATTAATATTAATCTAATTTTAAAATTTAAAACCAGAACCTGGATCAGAATACTTTAGCAATTGCATGTCATTATATATTTGGTATATCTACTGGAACGAGTTATTCAGTGACATGTATCTGTATTGAGCCTTCTTTTTTTCTTTGAACTGCTCACTGAGTTCAACATGGTCAGTTTGGGATTTGTACTTACTGGACACCCATACTGAGTGGTCTTCCCATGATCCAGGGGAAAACTCCTCCCTGACAGTTGGAGCTACAAAAGATAAAACATAAATGTAGCTTATATTTTGAAGACAGAAGGTCAACCCATTACACTTTTTATTTTTCCTACCTTCTACCTCTGGAAGTTGGGCTGGTGGTGTTGGAGGGGGAGGTGGGGTCCTCTCTCGCTGGGGTGGAGGAGGGTGAGAGGCGCTCCTCTGTGGTGCAGCAGCTGTCAAAAATCATTAAATAATGGCATTACATTCAACTCTAATGAACAGTTGTAACTTCTCATGTTGATGCATGTGAATAGTTTGGGGCTGGATGATCCCATTCCTAACCACTAGTGCTCTTATATCACTGCAGCTGCACTCCCACGTAGCTTGGATTTAAAATAAATTAAATATGTTTACACTTACTAGAAGCTGAAGGTACTGTAGGGGCTGTCCAGGCATGACGCTGGCGGTGTCGGTGACCCTGGTGACGTAGTCATTGACGTTGGTCTGGAACATAAATACGTACACAATTGTTATATGATGACTCTTTTTAATACTAACACTATACTACTATGAAGATATTATGGGTGAGAGGGGGGCCATATCATATCCATTTTTTCTTCTAAATAGGTATTTATCACAATAGATATCGTTATCGTCGCAATACATTTATTAATATCATTAACACGGTGCAGTGGGAATACTTTTGATATCGCCCACTGACATTAGCTACATCATGAGCATGTCTTTGAGTCTGTGTGTAGTATAAGGGATCACTCTCTCCCGGGGGTTGGCAATGACAAACTCTTCATCAAACGAGGGGTTTCCAGACCCAAAACCATGCTTTATTGTCTCACTTTATGCAGTACAGACGATCTTTTCCTCTTCACCCTCCATGACGGCATACCATGAGAGATGACCCGCCTCCTCCAGGAAGGGACAGGAAGCATAAATTTGACTCTCCTTCTGCCCCTCCTCAGTGTCTTCCTGTCCCTTCCAGGGGGAGAGGAGTCATGTCTCATGGCAGTGCTATGAGGGCCGTAATTTGTCTGGGCAGCAGATGCGGCAGAGATATAGTTAGCCCAGCCACACGAGGGATTTATCGACTGTGCCCGCTCCCTAGTTGGGATGTTTGGGTGCAGATGGAGGTATTCAGGGCCTCAGAAATCCTTACCTCTCACCTTTGCGCCGGGTGTAGAGGGCCGTGGGGCGTCCGGACACTCATGTGAGTTCCTCCGGCATAGCACGCTCCCTCACTAACCGGTACTTCCGGCTCTGGTGATGACGTCAGCGGAAGTTGCGTCGTGCGTTCCATGTGCGTTCCAGGAGGATCGCAGTGCCGGCGTACCATAGGAGCATGTCTGAAGTGTTTGGGCGCGCAGTTCAAAGCGGAAGTCGCCCGCTGATCTGAGGTCTGAAGGTAGGATATAAAAACTCCATTCCTATTATGCTCCTGGTCTGGCAGTATGTTGGAATCTGCATCCGGCCAGATGGATGCCTCTGGGGGACCTGTTGTTGTAAGTCTCCATTGGAGAGTTTCTTTACTCAGGCAGCATGTGGGTTATTAGGATTTGTGACTAATACTATTTTGTTTCTTGCTCTTTTCTCTCCGGTATGATTGCAGAGTGAGAAGGATGCTTCTCAGAGGCAAAAAACAACCCCTAAAGTTAGGAAATGTATGATGTGTGCATGCAAACTACCTGAGGCCTATGATAAAAAATTGGCAAAAAATGTACTACAAGAATGGCTAAAGATTTGGTTCCCTCAATCACAGAGGAACTGCGTGAGGTGATTAGGGAGGAAATGCGTGCAGCAATGGCAGATATCCCAGCACCTGTTTCTCCTCCTTCCACCTCTAGACATAGGACACATAGAGAGTTAATCTCGTCTGTCTCTTCAGAGTCCGAGGAAATATCTGATTCTGAAAATCAGGATTCGGAGAATTCGTCAGGCTCTGACTCTGAATTTTAAAGCTTATTCTCGTCCGAGGATACCAAGGAGCTAATTAAAGCCGTTCGGGCCACCATGAATTTGTCGGATGACAAAATTCATAGGTCGGTGCAAGATGAAATGTTCTGTGGGCTAGAACAAAGGAAAGGGAAAGTATTCCCGATACATAAAAATATGCTCAACATGGTCAAAAGGGAATGGGAATCTCCTGATAGGAAGTTATTTATTCCAAAGACTATGAGACGCCGTCTTCCCTTTAACGAAGAGGCTCTCTTAACTTCTTGTCCTAAGGTAGATGTGTCCCTCTTCAAGTTGGTTAGGGGGTTAAATGCTCTACCCTTTGAAGACATGGGGTCCCTAAAAGACCCCATGGATAAAAAAGGTCGATTCCAGCCTTAAAAAAACATGGGAGGCAGTGGTGGCTATTTTTAAAACCAATCTGGCATCTACTGCGGTGGCCAGGTCACTCAAAAGATGGCTAATTCAGTTAGAGACTCTCATTAAAGGGGGAGTTTCTTATGACACCTTAAAAGAATCCTTTCCTCTCTTGTTAAAATCTGTAGATTTTTTGTCAGACTCTACAGCTGAGTCAGTCAGAATGGCAGCGAGAGCAACAGGATTAGCAGTAGTTACTAGAAGGGCTCTATGGCTTAAATCGTGGACAGGGGATGTTTCTTCAAAAATGAAATTATGTGCCCTCCCCTTTCACGGAAACTTGATGTTCAGTCAGGATTTGGAATCTATCCTTGAAAAAAGCGGCTGATACAAAAAAGTCCTTTCCGAGGGAATCAAACAAAAGGAAATTTCCCTTTCGGAAATCAAAAAGGGGTTTTTCATTCCAAACAAAAAGATCCGATAAACAAAAGCTTTTGGCAGAGAGACAGAGGTCAAAAAAGTAGTAGAGGTAGGGGGTTTATGTTCAATCCCAAAGCCTCAGACTCTACAAAACAATGACGCCAGATTACAGGTAGGGGGAAGACTAAAATTTTTCCTAGATTCATGGAGGAAAATTACAGAAAATCCTTGGATGATGAATATCATGTCAGAAGGATTAGATATTTCTTTTCGTCTTCCTCCTCCAAGGGACATTTTCAGGATAACACCAATTCAGAGGTCCCAGTTTTTTCAGAAAAAAATGGAAGAAAACATTTTGGAGTTAATAAATCAAAACGTGTTGGTGCCGGTACCCCTAGAACAGCAAGGGAAAGGTTACTACTCCACCGTATTTATGGTAAAAAAAACCAACGGAAAGTTTCAACTAATTATCAATCTGAAAAAATTGAACAGATTCATCAAGTACGAGAAGTTCAAGATGGAAACCATAAAGTCTACAATAAATATGTTAAAAGAAGGAGACTTTATGGCTTCCATAGATCTGAGGGACGCTTATTTCCACGTACCGATGTGCAGAAGGGCGGAAAAATTTTTGCGCATTGCGGTTCACTTGGGGAACGAAGTACGCCACTTTCAGTTTCATGCGCTCCCTTTTGGAATAACTATTGCCCCGAGAGTCTTTACAAAAATATTAACAGAAGTAGTGGCTCATTTAAGAAGAAGAAACGTCCTTGTTATTTCATACCTGGACGATCTACTGATCGTAGGAGATTCTCGAGAGGATCTAGAAAACAGTCTTTCTCTATCATGTCAGGTTCTTCAGCAATTGGGATGGTTAGTGAACTGGGAAAAATCCAGTCTACTCCCATCTCAAAGGTTAACCTATCTGGGGGTAATCCTGGATTCGGTTCATCAAAGAACCTTTCTTCCCGTTCAAAAAATAGAGGGTGTGATAGAGAAAGTCGAAGAATTCGTAAATCTCACAAGTTGCTCAATCAGGGATGCAATGAAACTTCTGGGAACACTCACATCCTGCATGACTGCAGTGAGATGGGCACAGTTCCTTACCAGAGTTTTCCAGCAGTGGATGCTGGAAAACTCGGACAAAAAGCAGGACTCTTTAGAGTTAAAGATTCAAATCTCCCTTCAGGTGAAACAATCTCTCAGATGGTGGCTAATTCCGGCTCACCTTCAGGGAGGAGTCCCGTGGAGTCTAGGCCCCCTAGAAATAGTCACTACAGACGCAAGTATGTGGGGGTGGGGAGCCTTCTGGTCCCATCAGGCGGTCCAGGGGAAGTGGTCAAACCTCCAATCCTCCCTCTCGTCAAACATGAGGGAGCTATTGGTGGTACGAGAGGCATTAAAAGCCTTAGCCCTAAACCTGGTGGGAAAAGATGTTCAGATAAGATCCGACAACACGACTGTAGTGGCCTACATAAACCATCAGGGGGGCACAAGAAGTGTAGAGCTAAGTACGGTGACAAGAGATATAATTGGTTGGGCAGAAGAACACCTTCTTTCTCTTTCAGCCGTACACTTAAAAGGCTCTTTAAATACAAGAGCAGATTTCCTAAGCAGAGTGAGATTGAGGGCCACCGATTGGAGTTTGAATCTTCAAGTTTTCCAACAGATTGTGAGAATGTGGGGACTTCCACAAATAGACCTGTTTGTCTTGGCAAAAAACACAAAGACCAAAAAATTCTTTTCCCTAAACCCACACGATGGGAATGCCGGAGTGGATGCACTATCCATAGTATGGAGGTTTCAGCTGGCATATGCCTTTCGGCCAATACCGCTGGTTGCCACGGTCCTAAAGAAAATAAGACAGGACAAGGCACATGTAATACTGATAGCCCCTCTCTGGCCAAGCAAACCGTGGTTCCCGTTATTAAAGCGGATGTCCATTCAGAGTCCATGGATTCTCCCTTGGAGGCAGGACCTTTTATCTCAAGGACCTGTATTTCACCCGAAGGTAGAAAAATTGCATCTGGCGGCCTGGAACCTGAAAGGTTAACCTTAAAATCTAAGGGGTTGTCGGATGCAATAATTGACACCATGGCGGCAGGCAGAAAAGAAGTTACAACAAAAATGTACTCTAGGATTTGGAAGGAGTTTGATATGTGGTGTACTAAATCAAAAATAAGTACGAACTCCTTTTCTATCCAGTCCATACTGGGGTTTCTCCAGTCAGGTCTGGATAAAGGGTTGCTCCCCAATACTCTCAGGGTTCAAATATCGGCCTTGAGTTCTGTATTTGATAAAAAAAATTGCAGATCATCCCTGGGTAATTCGGTTCTTGAGGGGAGCAGACCGCCTAAAATCCTTGGTCAGGCCTAAACTGGCACCCTGGGACCTTAATGTAGTCCTCTCAGCATTAACTGGTTCTCCCTTTGAACCATTAGGGGAAATTTCTCTTAGATTGCTCACTTTAAAAACATTATTTTTAGTGGCCATTACATCTGCCAGTAGAGTTTGTGAAATTCAGGCTATAAAGATATCAGAGCCATTTTGCAAGGTCCTGCCGGATAAAATCATGTTCAGGCTAGACATTTCTTTTCTTCCTAAGGTAGTGACCAATTTCCATAGGCAAGAAGAGATAGTGATCCCTTGTTCCAACCCAAAGTCCGAAGGAGAACGGAAATTCCATAATTTAGATGTTCGTAGAGCGGTACTCCAATATTTGGAGGCATCTGGGCCCTTCAGGAAGACTGATTATCTTTTTGTTCAGTTTTTTGGGGCCCACTAAGGACACAGGGCCACTAAGGATTCTTTAGCAAGATGGATAAAATCAGTAGTAGTGGAAACTTACAAATCAGCAGACCTTGAAATCCCCTCAGGTTTAAAAACGCATTCCACCAGGTCAGTGTCCACTTCATGGGCAGAAAGGGCAAATGCATCAATGGAACAGATATGCAGGGCAGCAACATGGTCGAGCCCAAATACATTTATAAAGCACTATAGGGTTGACACTTTGACAAATCAGGACCTTTCCTTTGGTAGGAAGGTCCTACAGGCTGTTGTCCCACCCTAGTTAGGTTTATATGTTAAATCTCATGGTATGCCGTCATGGAGGGTGAAGAGGAAAAACCATATTACTTACCGGTAATTTCCTTTTCACGAACCCTCCATGACGGCATAGGAGTTTCCCACCCAAAAAAAAAAAAGGAACTCACTTACTAAATATGGACACAGTACATAGTTAAGTTGGGTTTAGGTTAAACACTTAGATAGTTGTGTGGTGTGCATTGAAAAAAAAAAATAAATAAAAAAAAAATAATAATAAAAAATTAAAAATAAAAGAAGTAAATGGATGGATGCATAGACTCTCTAGGAGGCCGGTCCAGAAAGACACTGAGGAGGGGCAGAAGGAGAGTCAAATTTATGCTTCCTGTCCCTTCCTGGAGGAGGCGGGTCATCTCTCATGGTATGCCGTCATGGAGGGTTCGTGAAAAGGAAATTACCGGTAAGTAATATGGTTTTTCCAGGCACAAGCACCATAAAGCATGAATACAAAAATAAGCACCTGTCCATCTGGGTTCTAACTAACATGTAGGTTTCTATCTCACCTCTAAGTCACCGTTCACACAAGTGGATAGATCTGTCTTCTTTCAGCCTCATGGTCTGCCAGCCGTGCAGCCTTCAAACACACAAGTCTGTTCTCTGGGGCCTTTCTCTCACCAGACTTCCCGCACACTGCTGACTTTAAATCAGAACCGTGGACATGGGCACATGTGAAACTTGGAGTGGATCATGGGGAATAAGCACCCGCCCAGCTCTTTGCTTATTCCCAATAAAGCCAGGCCTGGATTAGCTGAAATCAGCCATGCTAAGTAACAACAGTGTTCACCATCTATTCTAGTGGACACTCTAGCTACTGGCTTTTACTCCACCAAGGGCCGGGCACCTTGGTGGCACGTTCCATAAACACAGCAAACTATGGTATGCATCTCCTCTAATAGGTTTCCTGCACCATTCTAGGAGACACATACCTTCCCTCAAATATGAGGCCTGTCACTGCCTCACAGTAGGAAGAGGAAGCGCTAACTATGAAGGGGCATATATCTAAGGCCTCTTTTACACAACAGTATTTTTTTGCGGGCTCCGATCCGCATTTTTTGCTGATAAAATGCAGACCCATTCATAGCCCGCAAAAAAAAAAAATATATATAGAACATGTCCTATTCTTGTCCGTTTTGCGGACAAGGATAGGTATTGTTACAATGGATCCACAAAAAAATGGATGCTATAAGGACGTCATCCGTTTTTTTTGCGGATCCGCAATTTGTGGAACGCAAAACACAACGTTCGTGTGAAACTAGCCTAAGGGTACTTTCTTTCATACTAGTGCATTTGCCTGACAAAAATAGGAGAACGGCCAGCACCATTAACAATAATGGGGGACGCTGATCCGGCTGCTATTGGGCAAGAACGCCTGGAATTGGCAGGACAAATACTGCAGAACAGCCTGCAGGATCACCACCACATATGTGAAAGTAGCCTAAGGCAAATTACTGTGAAGGGGCACGTATCTGAGAATACCTTCACTTGTTAGTGAGAGGCGTGGCCTAGCATGAAAGAAAATTACTGCAGAGCATTACGCATGCCCACGTTGTCCTTCTATACTTTTTTCATTATTGGTACTCAGGCTGGTATATATACAATACAGTACACTAAATTTTTAACATGTTTTTACTTTTCAAATATATTAGTTAACTTACTCACCCTGCCGTGTCGCTGCACGGATCTCAGTAAGTCGCTCTGGGCATTTAAACTTCAGATCGGACCATTTCCGCTGGATCTGGCGCGGGGTCCGCACAGTGTCGAAACGATGGTGCAAGCCTCGGATCACCTGCTGGATCACCTCCTTTTTATGCTGGTTTGGGTGGCGGTGTGTGCCATCGTAATTCTGCCAGTCCATCAGCCGGATCATGTATTTCAGTTCTGCAGAGCTAAATGATGAGGATCGCCTGGATGCCATTTTCAAAAATTCGCTCTGCCTCTGATGAGTGCACTCCCCGGCCTACCGTTGTGCGTGCCTGCGTATTACGTAATCGCTAGACAATAGTACGCTGAGGATTCGTACGCAATTTGTACGCTCATGCGTACGTGTTTAAAGAAGTTGCGTACCTTTTAAAACTGAACGTTCGTGCGCAAATGTTTGCTAAACGCCACATAATAACTAGAGATGAGCGAATTTCTTGGAAATTTGATTCAGCTGATTTGCCGAATTTTACAAAAAAAATTTGCTTCCTTACGAATTACTTTGCCACGAAGCACATTTTTTTGTACGTAGTGGGTGCAATGACAGGGAGCTGCGATAGCGCAGTCCCCGTCATTGTACCCCTCAGATGCCGCGATGATCGCGGCGTCTGAGTGTAAAAACAGTGTAAAATAGACATTAAAAAATACATTAAATCAAACGTACCTCCTCCATTGGCTCGCGACGAGCCAGCCGCCGCCATCTTGCTTGAAGATCTGGAGCGAAATCTCACGCGGCACAAGATTACGTCATCACGCTGGCCGGCGTGGTAACGTCATACGTCACTACGCGCGGGATTTCGCCCGGGATCTTCAATCAAGATGGCGGCTGGCGGCCCGTCGCGAGCAAATGGAGGAGGTAAGTATGGATTTTTTTGTTTTTTACACTATTTCAGGATAAATCTATTCGCCGACACGAAGCACAAGGAAATTCAGCTTCGAGGCGAATCGAATTTATCCTGAAATTCGGATCGGATTCCACTTTGTGGGATTCGATTCGCTCATCTCTAATAACGTATATTTTGTATGCAGATTCAATGAATATATTCCTCGTATATACGAATCTTATGAAAAGTTCGACGAATATTCGGCGAATACAATTTTGAATGATTCGCTCAACTTTAGTTATTGGAGGGTTACTTGATTAGGTGAGACAGTCTCAGTCAACAAAACTAGATAAATAGAGATGCTAACCGCATGTTAACCATATGTAACCACATATACAGATGTAGCAGCCCTAGTGATCACTGTTTTCGCATAGCGAATCGCGACTTCTCCTCTTTCACTCCTTTGACTCGCAGTGAATTGGTAGGCATTAGCGTACAATGCGTATGCATTAGCATACAAATGCGTACGCATTAGCATACAAAAGCGTGCCCAGTAGCGTACAATGCATAGCATTAGCATACGAATGCGTTCACATTAGCGTACAATGAATAGCATTAGCATACGAATGCGTAGGCAGTAGCGTACCATGAATAGCATTAGCGTACAAATCATCAGATGCGTACTCTATTTACGATATTGTTCTGCGCTTACGCAATTCTCCTGTGATTGCTAGTGCTGCTACATCTGTAGTTCTGCTTCTATTGAAGCTCTCACCCATCCTGAAGAAACATATACACATATCGTTCAAGCCTCACTAAGGAGACAAACCACTTTATAGGCAGCAGCCCCTATCAACCTCCAATACACCAGCCCCTCCAATTTTCCAGCCTGTACCTCTGCGGAGACTACAGGGTTTCCACCTTCTCTTCAGCGCCCACAATGAGCTGCAGCTTCTGGGGAAACACCTCTGCTCCACACACCACATAACCAGACAAGGGGAGCCAACTCACCAGCCATCATCACTCTCAGGTAAGGACATACAGGCAGCTGGACTCCAGATGTGCGCTCCACCTCCGCCACACTACCCCACACCCTAACGGCCAGAACCAGTGGTGTACATGGTCATGTGATGTTCGTGTGAGGTCATAACATGGTGATGCAGTTGATCTTGAGAGTTTTCAGCCAGACTTTCTGATGCCATACCAACAAGCACATGGAGCATATGGACCATGCCATATTTGGAGAAGGATTTATAAGTTAGCGCACCATTATTATTTATTAGAAACAGATGTGTCTATTTGGATAAGATTGGTTATAGAGGGTTTATAAAGGAGATGAGACATGCTAAGAATTGTCCGCAAGAAAAAGCTGGGTGAAATGCACGTTGGGGTGTCATTGCTCTCAGTGACAAATATATATTGTTGCAAAAACTCCTTATCATCCAAAGTATTTAGATATCAGACAGGACATTGGGTCTTAGTTAGAGATGAGCAAATCGAAGTTGACGAAGTGGAATTTGATCCGAATTTCAGGGAAAATTTGATTCACCCCAAATCCAAATTTCCTCATGCTTTGTGGTAACGAATTAAATGTTTTCCTAAAATAGCTGCTTCACATGTTAGGACATGAAGCAAAGAACGCTGGGATCACCCACAATGCCATGCATGCAGCCAATCAGCAGCCAGCCAGCCCCTGTGATGTCATAGCCCTTTTGGATTCTGCCATTTTCCAGTGTGCTTAGTGCAGAGAGAGATTGAGAGAGAAGAGAGAGAGAGAGAGAGAGAGATCAGCAGGTGCTAGAGATAGTGTTAGGAAAAGCTTCATTGTGCTGAAAAAATGATTTAGACATTCAGGGACAGAATAGTCAAGGTGTAGGGAAAGCATAGGGAGGCATCATCCACGCTTTAAAAGGAGAACAGGGTCCAATAGGAACAATTCTATTACACCTTGCTGCACTTACTGGGGATCCAAATTGCTTTAAGGTTGTTTGCTCTATATGATACTAATTCCAGCAAATCTTGCTCGTGATTGGGTTGCAAGTTCTGTGATACAGCCATTTATGGGGTAACATAGTAACATAGTAATATAGTTTATAAGGCCGAAAAAAGACATCTGTCCACCCAGTTCGGCCTGTTTTCCTACAAGTTGATCCAGAGGAAGGCAAAAAAAACCCTGTGAGGTAGAAGCCAATTTTCCCCACCTTAGGGAAAAAATTCCTTCCCGACTCCAATCAGGCAATCAGAATTACTCCCTGGATCAATGACCCATCTCTAGTAACTATTACCTGTAATATTATTACACTCCAGAAATACATCCAGGCCCCTCTTGTACTCTTTTAGTGAACTTACCATCACCACCTCCTCAGGCAGAGAGTTCCATAGTCTCACTGCTCTTACCATAAAGAATCATCTTCTATGTTTGTGCACAAAGCTTCTTTCCTCCAGGCGCAGAGGATGTCCCCTCGTCACAGTAACAATTCTGGGGATAAATAGATCATGGGAGAGATCTCTGTACTGACCCCTGATATATTTATACATAGTTATTAGATCTCCCCTCAGTCGTCTTTTTTCTAAAGTGAATAACCCTAATTTTGATAATCTTTCTGGGTACTGTAGTCCACCCATTTCACTTATTACTTTAGGTGCCCTCCTCTGAACCCTCTCCAGCTCTGCTATGTCTACCTTGTTCACAGGAGCCCAGAACCGTACATAGTACTCCTCATCGCTCTTTGCAACTTCCCCCTCATTACTCTGTAAGGGGCTGACACCTTCAGGTTTATACTTTTTACCATTTATATAATTAAAGAACATTTTAGGGTTAGTTTTACTCTCTTTGGTGATTAATCTCTCGGTCTCTAGTTTGGCTGTTTTTATTTGTCTTTTACATATTCTATTTTTTCCTTCTAGTTTTTCAATGCTTCCTCGCTCCCCTCCAGTTTTAGTGATTTAAATGCTTTGTTTTTGTCATTTATTGCTTTATTTACAGTTCTATTTATCCACATTGTTTTTTTCTTGTTCCTTAACCTTTTATTCCCATAAGGTATGTAGCTCTCACAATTAGATATTAGGATGCTTTTAAAAATATCCCATTTTGTGGCTGTATTTCTATTTTTGAGGACTTTGTCCCAGTTAGTTAGGTCTATGGCCTCTCTTAGTTGGCTAAATTTTGCTTTTTTGAAGTTTGGTATTTTTGTCCTCCTGAAGAAACACTCTTTTGAATGTCAATTGGAAGGTTATTATTTTATGGTCACTATTTCCCAGGTGTCCCCCAACCTGCACATCTGTTGTTCTGTCAGGTCTATTGGTTAAAGGGAACCTGTCATCACCTTTATGCTACCCATACTAACGGCAGAATAAAGTAGAGACAGGTGAGCTGATTTCAGCGGTCTGTCATTTATAAGTTAAAAGTAAGTGGTTGCTGAGAACCAACATCACAAACATTGTAGACTAGGCTTGGAAAAGAGTCAAATCTTCACGAGAAGAGTCATGGTTATTCATGAATTCCTGCTCTCTCCGCCCTTCTGCTGATGATTGACAGGCTTCTACCTAGTTTTCTCCCTTTCTCTCTAGGAGAGAACTGCCAATGATCATCAGATGGGTGGGAGAGCAGGAGATTATGAATAACCATGACTCTTCTCAAGTAGATTTGACTCTTTTCAAGGCCTGGGCTGCAATGATTATGATGCTGGTTCTTGGCAACCACTTATTTTTAGCTCATGAGTGACACACCACTGAAATCAGCATTTCTGTCACTATTTTATACTGCTCTCAGTGAAGTCAGAATAAAGTTGATGACAGGTTCCCTTTAATACTAAGTCCAGTATGGCCGTCCCTCTAATCGGGTCCTGAACCAGTTGGGAAAGGTAATTGTCTTTGGTTATTGCCAAGAACCTGTTTCCTTTATGAGATATACAGGTTTCAGTTTCCCAGTCTATATCTGGGTAGTTGAAATCTCCCATAATAACGACCTCATTATGATTTGCCGCCTCGTCTATTTCATTTAGAAGTAGATTTTCTGTGGACTCTAGTATATTTGGTGGTTTATAATAAAGTCCTATTAGTATTTTATTATTGTTTTTGGCTCCATTTATTTCTACCCACAGTGACTCCACATGTTCATGTCCCTCACTTATATCTTCCTGGAGTGTGGGCTTTAGACAGGAATTTATATAAAGGCAGACCCCTCCCCCTCTCCGGTTTTGGCGATCCTTTCTAAACAGACTGTAACCCTGTACGTTAACTGCCCAGTCATAGGTATCATCCAGCCATGTCTCAGTTATTCCCACTATGTCATAGTCCTCCTCACACATCACTAATTCCAGTTCACCAGTTTTATTAGTCAGGCTTCTGGCATTAGTGTACATACACTTAAGAGGTTTATGTATATTTTTATCCTACACCTTTCCTTCTGCACTGTTCTAGTTCCTCCTTCCATTCCTCCCCCAGTTCCATTACCTTGCCCCAGGTCTCTATCTGAACTATCTTCCCCATCTATAATGTAGTTACCCTCCCCCCCCAGTCCCTAGTTTAAACACTCCTCCAGCCTTCTAGCCATCTTCTAACCCGAAACAGCTGCCCCTTCCTCATTGAGGTGCAGCCCATCCCTATGGTAGAGCCTGTAGCCGACAGAGAAGTTGGCCCAGTTCTCCAAGAACCCAAATTCCTCCTTCCTAAACCAGTTCTTGAGCCACTTGTTTACCTCCCTAATCTCCCGCTGCCTTTCTTGTGTGGCTCGTGGTACAGGCAGTATTTCGGAAAACACTACCTTTGAGGTCCTTGCCCTAAGCTTATGCCCTAAATCCCTAAAATCATTTTTAAGGACACTCCACCTACCTCTAACTTTGTCATTGGTTCCGATATGGACCATGACTGCTGGATCTTCTCCAGCCCCTCCCAGTAATCTGGGGTGAATTAATAGTATAGATATGTATGTCACATTAGCTATCCTGCGTTGATTTTACATCATTTTTTTTTGGGGGGGGAGGGGGGGTGGTAAAAGGTAAAAATATATGTCATTATTGGCATTCAGCGGTGAAGTAAGATTGTACTAGAGCCATTTACGTGGCGTAGAATAAAAAAATATACGTACGTCCCATCACCCGTTCTGCGGTGAATTGTTCCCGTCTTACAGAGATCGCCATGACATTTGACAGACGGGCACAAATGATTTTGTACAAATTGTATTTGCCAAGAATCTCATATTTACAAAATAAGTGTAGCATTAGCTCCAAAATACTTTCTATGTTCTATTACTATGGCATTATTGTACTTTATTTGGTTTGTAGAGTGCTGTTGCATTGTATATTTTCTGCTTTTGTTGTTTTAGGCCATGGTGACGTGCACCTGTGCACTGGGATGTGCTGACTGAGTCATAATTTTTTTTTTTTTTTGCAGTTTGTATCAAAGGTGTGTTTCTGACTCAGGTTAATCAGGAATGCACGACCAACAGTTTGCCCCATAGGCTGATTTTAATTAGTGCAGCAGTAAAGCTGTAGTCTGCTCTCCCTGTATGTATTGAAAGCCATTTGGAACCAGAAGAGGTAGAAAACAGAGTGAGCTCAGCATGTTAGTGGAACCTGCATTCTCTGAACAAAATGGAGACTAGTGAAGTAACAAAGAAGTACATTATAGTGTGGGCTTCACCCATGCAGATGTACTGCATTATTTGTGGACAGTTGTGTGGCAAAGAGACTGCACATGCTCAAGGAGCAAAGCTAAGTAACCTCGCTTTAGCAGCTAACTACAAGACAAAAAAAAAAAAAAAAAAACTGTATCACAGCATAGCACATGAGAATGGCTTTTCTAAGTGCAAGACCCTGGGGGAACCTCTGCTTGTTTATTATTTCTATCATGGAGACCTTTTGACATACTAGGTGATGATCTACTACTGTAGGCTAGATGCCACCTCAATTTATTTCTGGGAAACAAAAAAGGCAAATTATCATGTCTTACATCTGCTGCCTTCAGGTAGGCTTGGGAGAGCTAATTTGAATATCTTTTCCACAATACCACAGGGGCTTCGCTTAGCCTTCAACACCATGTATAGGCTTGGGAAAGCCAATTTGAATATCTTTCCCACAATTCCACAGTGGCATCGCTCAACTTACAACACCATGCATATGTAGTACTCCACATGTTAGGGGCTCTCCCTAATGAAAAAGAATGCCCCTTTAAAGACACATATATATGGTTGAGAAACACAGGGTGGTATAGCAGAAGGTATCGCTCACTCTTATGTATAAAGAACAGGTGATAGACATCGTTATTACTGTAGGTTAGAATGCAGTCTTCTTGTTTTCTAGGGAGAATATATGCAAATTATTAGTAGAGTTAATTTGCATATCTTTCCCACAATGACACAGGTGCATGCATAATAGGGGTTGTCTATCAGGGGGAATCCACAGAAAGGAGGCCTGAGTCCTTGTCATATATCACAAGGTCCAAAAAATTGTCAGAAACTGAGATCCACAGATGACCATGTTAAAAAATGTGGCCTGAAATGACACCTGTACCATTGTAGTATATTAAAAAATCCACAAATTTATTAATGAAGAGCAGGTGATAGACATCATTACTACTGAAGGTTAGAAAGCATTCTTTTTGATTTCTAGGGAGAATATATGCAAATTATTAAGAGAGCTAATTTAACATAGTAACATAGTTTACAAGGCTGAAAAAAAGACATCTGTTCTTGTTCAGACAGATGCCCCATAATGCCTACCATAATGTGCCAGTAAAAAATGCCCCCTTAGTGCCAGAAGCCATAGTGCCCCCTATAATGTGCCTGTAAAAAATGCCCCTTTAGAGCCACCAGATTCCCCCATAGTGCCCCCAAATGATGCCCCTATAGTGCTCCACTCCCCCATACTGCCCCCAAATAATGCCACCAGATGCCCCATAGTGCCGCTCTCCCCTATAGTGTCTCCCATGTGTCTATAAAAAATGCCCCCTTATTGCCACCAGATGCAATAGTGCCCCCATAATGTGCCAACAAAAAAGGCCTCTTTAGAGCCCTCATAGTGCTCCCCTCCCTCATAGTGCCTCTATAATGCCACCAGATGCCCCATAGTCCAGCTCTCCCCTATATTGCCCCCCCATAATGTGCCCAAAAAAAGGCCCCCAGATGCCCCCACAGTGCTCCTCTCCCCCATGGTGCCCCCCCTTAATGTGCCAGTAAGAAATGCCCCAGTAAATGGGCCAGTGAGAAATTGCCAGCAGGTGCCCCCTATAACATGGCATCTATTAAAAAAAAAAAAAAAAACCCACTAATACTTACCTCCATCAGCAGCGATTAGGTGCAGGCCTCTTCCGGCCTGTGTCCCGCGCTGTGTGCTGCCCAGCTCAGGCGGCGCGATGATAATGATGTCATTGCGCTGCCTGAGTTGGCCTCTGATAGGCCGCAGCCATTAGTGCCTGCAGCCTATCAGAAGAACAGGGAAGGGAGACGCCTCCCTCCCCTGCCGCAGCACAGGCATCTGTATCACCGTACTCAGGACAATGGAATGCGCTCATCTCCTACTGCCCCCACATGCCGACTGCACTTAGAACCAGGGCTGCACTGCCTGTGGCAGTGGAAGTGAATGGTTCTAGGGGGGGGTCCAGACCCGTTGGACCCCCTCTGTGGCTGCGCCCCCCTCCAGATGGTGCCCTAGGCGGTCGCCTCCCCCGCCTACCCCTACTCCCGGCCCTGCCTGTGCCCCTGTCACAAGGTCCAGAAAATATATATAAACTGAGATCCAGAAATGAATCTAGAAAACATGATATGAAATGAGACCTGAGCCACTAGAAGTTTAAACAGAACCCATAGGATTTGAGGCCTTCCAGCCTAAACATGCTTAGTTCATGTCTATCATCTACTGCCTTCAGACAGGATTAGGAATGTCCTTTGCATATCTCTCCCAGAATACGACAGGAGCATCATCACCTACTGTACAGTAACGCATACATGTACTCAGCCTAATAACACCCTTTCACCATGGGAAAACCACAGACAAGAGACATGAACCAATGTACACCATAGAAAGTTGCAGAACACCTCAATAACCAGAGATAAATATTAAAAATCATAACATGAAACCCACAGGAGAAAAAAAAAGACAATGGCCATCCTAATACCTAGCAAAGTGGAGAATGACAGCAAAAAGAGTATAGCACCCATAGAAATTTTTAGTTTGAAAAATGCATTTATCACAGCCTTACCATTACACTTTTACATACATGGTACTGTGACACACCGTAGGCTGTGGGGCAGCATCCAATAAATGCATACTGTCACCTTTCTGAGTACTCTGAGTACACAGTACATTATACAGTACAGGCTGGCCTATACCATACAACACACTAACATTCCTATTTACAACCAAAAAAGGGAACCGTTACTCACAACAAGCATTCAGGCTGTGAATGCAGGGGGAGGGAGGGGTTAACAGGCCCAAAGCTTTATTGAAGGACTTACACACAGGGAGCGAGGTGTAGAAGGAGAGGGTTTTAATCCTCCTTGCCGTCTTTGACGTCCAGTGGGTCCCAGATGTTGTAGTCCCTTAACAGGCTATGAATTAGCCTGCAGCAGTCCTGGACAGACATAACCTCTCTCCGGAGGATGAGGCGGTTCCTGGCCAGCCAAATAGCGTCCTTAAAAAGGTTCATAAGTCGCCAGGCCTCCTGGATAGTCCCTTCGGTGTGAATCCCAAGGAAAAGTCTGTAGAGCACTTACAAGTGCTGAAAGCTGCTCCTGGGCACTGAGTCCTCTTCTGTGTTAATTACTTTACACAGTTTAGTGTCATCTGCTAAAATTGATATTTTACTGTGCAAGCCTTCTACAAGATCATTAATAAATATAGTGAAGAGAATAGGGCCCAATACTGACTCCTTTGGTACCCCACTAGTGACAGTGACCCAATCTGAGTGTGTACCGTTAATAACCACAATCTGTTTTCTATCACTGAGACAGTTACTTACCCACATACAGAAAGGCAGAGGCCAAGCATTCTCATTTTATATACTAACCTTTTATGTGGTACAGTGTCAAATGCTTTGGAGAAGTCCAGATATATACGACATCCATTGATTCGCCGCGGTGAAGTCTAGAACTTACCTCCTCATAAAAACTGATTAAATTGGTTTGACATGACCGATCCCTCATGAAGCCATACTGATATGGAGTTCTTTGCTTATTTTCATTGAGGTACTCCAAGATACGTAGCAACTCTTAGAAAACTTTCAAACTGTTTACCCACAACAGATGTTAAACTTACAGGCCTATAGTTTCCGGGCTCTGTTTTTGGACCTTTATTGTATATTGGCACCACATTTGCTATGCGCCAATCCTGTGGAACACCCCCTGTCAGTATAGAGTCCTTAAATATCAGAAATAAGGGTCTGGCTATGACATTACTTAATTCTCTTAGGATACGGGGGTGTATGCCATCCGGTCCTGGCAATTTGTCTATTTTAATCTTTTTAAGACGCCGCTGTCTTCTGTGTTTTGTACCCACGCCTGGTTTTGGCTACCAAATCGTAAGCCAATTCTGATGCAAAATAGGGACCATGTCATATAGGCCTTACAGCTGCAACATAGACAGGATCCATTGTGCGTCTAATTTTTCCTTCCTTCTGACAGATCAGAAGAAGGGTCCAATAAATGGCCCAATGACAGAGTGTTGAGGTGGCAGCAGCATGAGGAGACCACAGAGTGTTGATGTGGTAGCAGCATGAGGAGACCACAGAGTGGTGAGGTGGCAGCAGCATGAGGAGACCACCAAGTTGTAAGGTGGCGGCAGCCTGAGGAGACCACCAAGTGGCCCATTGACATAGTGTTGAGGCAGCAGCATCAGGAAGAAACCACAGATTGTTGATATGGGAGCCGCATGAGCAGACCACAGAGTGGTGAGGTGACAACAGTATGAGGAGACCACAGAGTGGCCTTGTGACATAGTAGTGAGGTGGCAGCAGCAGCATGAGAAGAGAAGACCACAGAGTGGCCCAGTGACATAGTGGGGAGGTGACAGCAGCATGAAGAGACCACAGAGTGGCCCAGTGTCAGAGTGGTCAGTTGGCAGCAACATGAGTAGACCACAGAGTAGCCCAGTGACAGATTGTTGAGGTAGCAGCAGAAGCATGAGGAGACCACAGAGTGGCCCAGTGACACAGTGCTGAGGTAGCAGCAGTATGAGGAGACCACAGAGTGTTGAGGGATAGCAGGATGAGGAGACCACAGAGTGTTGAGGGATAGCAGAATGAGGAGACCACAGAGTGGTGAGGTGGCAGCAGCATGAGGAGACTACAGAGTGGTGAGATGACAGTAGCATGAGGAGACCACCGAGTGGCCCAGTGACATAGTGTTGAGATAGCAGCAGCATAAGGAGACCACAGATTGTTGATGTGGCAGCCACATGAGGAGACCACATAGTGGTGAGGTGGAAACAGTATGAGGAGACCACAGAGTGGCCCAGTGACATAGTGGTGAGGTGGGCAGCAGCATTAGAGACCACCGAGTGGCCCAGTGGCATAATGTTGAGGTAGCAGCAGCATGAGGGGACCACAGAGTGGTGAGGTAGCAGCAGCATGAGGGGACCACAGAGTGCTGAGGTAGCAGTAGCATGAGGGGACCACAGAGTGCTGAGGTAGCAGCAGCATGAGGAGACCACAGAGTGGTGAGGTGGCAGCAGCATGAGGAGACCACAGAGTGGCCCAGTGACATAGTGTTGGGGTAGCAGCAGCATGACAAGACCACATAATGGCCCAGTGACATAGTGTTGAGGTAGCAGCAGCATGAGGAGACCACAGAGTGGTGAGGTCAGGTGTAACAAATGCCCCCATTTTGGACCACTAGCGAGGGTTTAACATGTCTAACATTGTGGAGAGCTAGTAGTCATCCCTCTGCCAAATGGTGACAATTCGGCTGTCACTATGCAAGCAAATGAGCATGCATCGGGCCATTTGCGCAAGTTACTTGGAGGGACTCCCTGCCTCCATCTCCACTGCACACTGCCACGGTGTGTCTGGGTCCTTTGCCTCATCTTCCTCATTGCCCTCTGGATGCTCCTGTTCTTCCTCTCCTGCCACCTATGTAGAAAAACCACCCATTTCTCTACGCATTGCTTGTGTTCAAATATCCTCCTCCTCCTCAGCCACCACAGGGCTTATGTGGCCGTGAGATGTAGTTGCCAGATCTCCAGTCCCCTGGACAGCCAGATTTAGCAGCATGTGCTCCAAGACATGAATCAGTGGAATGACATTGTTCTTCCCATAGTCCTGGTGACTGACAAATAAAGTGACCTCCTCAAAGGGCCTAAGCAAACGGCAGGTGTCACGCCTGAGCTGCCACTGACTAACATTGAAGTTACACAGTGGAGTACCACTGTCCATCTGTATCATCATGAAATCGTTTATGGCCTTTCTCCGTTCATATAATCGGTCCAACATATGGAGGATGGAATTCCAATAAGTGAAAATGTCGCATATCAGCCTATGTAGGGGGACGCCGTTCTGCCGCTGCAGCTCAAGAAGGGTGTGCTTTGCAGTGTACGAGTGGCTGAAGTGCATGCAAAGTTTCCTGGCCATTTTCAGGATGTCTTACAGATGGGGTGAAGACCCTGTGTGACTCTGTTAGCCCAGGCAAACTAGGTGCAGAACAGTGTGACACCGCCATGCCTTGCACATGTGGTATGCTGGTGGAGCACTGTGAATTGTCCCTGCAGTGGAGGCTGAGGACACGGTGGAAGATGAGGAGGCAGAGGTGGACATTGTTGCAGGATCAACAGTGTGAGAATGTGGAGGCGTAACCGGCATCACCTGGCCAAGTTGCTGGTGTGGCTGGGCAAGAACCACATTTACCCAGTGGGCCATAAAGGACATATATTGTCCTTGACCGTAGTTAAAGCTCCATTCACCGGGGCTGCTGTGCACTTTGGCAGACACTGACAGGCTCAAGGACTGGCCCACCTTCTGTTCTACATACGTGTGCAGGGCTGGTACTGCCTTTTTCACAATGAAATGATGCCTTGGGACTCTCCACCTCGGCTCGGCACAAGCCATTATTTTTCTGAAAGGTGCAGAGTCCACCACTTGGAAAAGGAAAGACTGCAGCACCAGCAACTTGGCCAGGAACACGTTCAGCTTTTGTGCCGCTGGATGGCTGCACGCACACTGCATACTCTTTTAGCAATTGTTTAGGTGATCGATTGCTGACGGAATGACTGATGAGGAGTAGGAGGAGCAGGAGCATCAGGACCAGCAGATGATGGGAAGGACAGACAGCTCCCCATGAAATTGGGTGCGTGCCAATGTTTGATGGAGCGGTTGCTGTGGCAGGCTGGACCACCACATCGGAGCCACGGTTTTCCCAGGCCACTTTATGGTGACGCTGCATGTTTTGATGCAGAGACGTGGTGGCACCTTGGCCACGCTTCACTTTCTGCCAACAAATTCAGCAAATGGCCATGTTTATCTCCTCCGGCAGCCTAACAAAAAATTGCCACACCGCTGAGTATGGCATTCCCCCCCCAACACTTTGCGCTGACTGCCTGCTACAGCTGCCTCCGTGAACCCCTGCACGGCTACTTTCTGGGCTGGTAGGCTCCTGTAAAGCTTGTGGTCTACCCCGGGCACGTTTGGCTCCTGACCTCCCACTGCTGGCTCAGCTTCTGCCTCACGCGCAAGCTGCCACTCTCTTCTCCTGATGATGAAGCCCCTTCTTCACCCGGTTCCCAAGTGCGATCAGCCACATCATCATCATCCGTTACTGTCTGCAAGTCACTGATGTCCCCCTCAATGGTCTCAGGGCCAGGAGCCTGACCACTCGCAACACCTGCTCCCACGTGACTCTCAACATCACTACTTGCCCGCTTACCTGAGGATGTCTCCTCCAGATCTTGGCTGGACAGTAGCTGCTGACTGTCCTCTAGTAGCTCGTCCTCACTGAAAAATGGAGCCTATGGCATATAATACTTCTCGAGCTGAGGGAACTGAAAATGAAAATGAGGAAGGTTCAGGACAGAGTTGGGCACAGGGCCTTCTCCCGGGACATGCCAAATGTCTGATGTCACTTCTGATGAAGTCAAAGACCGTTTCAACCATTCAAGCACCGCTGGGTAGCTGGTCAAGACACGACCGCTATATGACACCAGGAGCTCAGGTCTCTCACTGTGACTCCTGCTGCCACCATTTCCTTCTTCTGCCGCTACTTCTACCTGCGACAGAATCATCTAGGCTACTGCACGTTCTCTTTGAAGGGCCCGTCACTTGTCTGTCTGACATACTGTAGAATAAAATAATTATATTAAAATAATATCCTCCAAAAAAGGCTGTATGTAGTGTGACAACTCGGGGTCACTTAGCTCTCCAGGATCGCCGTCTTCTGACCTTAGACGGTTGGCCCACCTCAAGAAGCCACTCCAACACTGCAGATTCAGGTACAAACTGGCGACAACCAGCTTTTATTGTCACTTTTACAGCAATCCAAACAACTCATAAACACAAATCCTCGGCCGTCTGGCCACTGACTACACAATATTTGTCCCTCTCTATCGGGATCTGGGTCTGCCATCCAGTTCCCCAAAACACACCATGGTGCTTACCCCACACAGGGTTAGAGGGTCCCGGCTCCCACAGGACTTCTCGCAGCCTGCTCCTTCCCCAGAGGGGGAGCCCTGATTGAGGAGCCCAGCCGACCTTTACCTGAGCTCCTCCGCTGGCTGCTAATTACCTCTCATTAACAGCGAGGCTGATACACACACTGAGGAAAAACACTATTTTCCCAGCCTTCCTTCTTATCATACACCATTTTATTGCCCTCATATGGCCCCCTGGCAGCTGCACTGCCACAGTAGGTATAAATAAATGGCTGTAGTACAATGTAACTTCACCGTAGAATGACAATTAAGACACATTCTTTTTCCTATTAATACGCCCCAAAAAATGAAATATAACAATCAAAATTCACTGCAGCATGGCTAATGGGACATACATATCTTTCCTATTAATACACCCAGTCAATGGCTGTAGTACAATGTAACTTCACAGTTGTTCACAGAAAATGATGCACTACAACGGTGAATGCAATTGACAATATATGGCTAACCCTCACACTGATGTTAAAATGTGACTTTCGCCAATATATTCTTATATCAAGAACATACCGGAGCTCGAGCACCCCGTCAAGGTATCTCAATTGGCACGGGACCTAACGCTCACCCTACTATGGTATAGGTAATTGCAGATAGGGGCATGAAGTCCGACACACAGCAACCAGCTCCCAGTTACCTCCAGTGTGAAATCACACATACGATGGGAGGGTGGTGGAGGCTGTGAGTCCCTCTTAACCATGACGTCATGTGACCCAGGCTGCAAAGCTGCACCTAAATGTTGCCCATTAGTCAAATCAAGGCACATTCAACCTGGAGTTGCCACACCTCCAGGTATAAATGTCCAAACACAGTCACAGAAAAAAGTGGTCTAAAATGGCAGAAAATGCTCAAAGACCCCAAATGTTGCGCATTTATGACCGGGGGAGCAAATCCTGCACATGTGGTCCGCTGCTGAACGTAATCCCCAGCAAAAATGAATACAATGGAGGATGCCGGTAGCGGACCACATGTACCACAACAACATCCTACACAGGATAACCAAGTGTGCGGATGTGACAAACTATATAACAAAAATTCACAGAAAATGGTGCACTACAACGGTGAATGCAATTGACAATATATGGCTAACCCTCACACTGATGTTAAAATGAGACTTTCGCCAATATATTCTTATATCAAGAACATACCGGAGCCCGAGCACCCCGTCAAGGTATCTCAATTGTCACGGCCAAATAGGTTCAGGTCTGAACTTTTTCAACTGGTTCGCTCATCTCTGACTACCTCTTCGCTTCAAGAGGTAGTCACCTGAAATGGTTTTCACTTCACAGGTGTGCCCTGTCAGGTTTAATAATTTCTTGCCTTATAAATGGGGTTGGGACCATGAGTTGTGTTGGGCAGAAGTCAGGTGGAAACACAGCTTATAGTCCCACTGAATAGACTGTTAGAATTTGTATTATGGCAAGAAAAAAGCAGCTAAGTAAAGAAAAACGAGTGGCCATCATTACTTTAAGAAATGAAGGTCAGTCAGTCCGATAAATTGGGAAAACTTTGAAAGTGTCCCTGTCACGACAGGGAAACAAGGGATAGTGTGCCCTGTCTGAACCCCACCTCTTTCCCTGCCTACTTAAAGTAGATGCCCTAGGCGGCAAAACCGTAACTTGGAGACAGTCCCTATGCTGAGTACGTGCACAGGGAAGGGAAGGGAACACAGGGAAAGACGAACACAGACAGAACAAACACAATAGCAGAATAGTCAGCAAGCCAAGTCAAGAACAGGAGGTCACGTCAAATACCGAGGGGAATTGCAAAAGCGTAGTCTAAGTCCGAAGCCAAAATCCAATATACCAATAATCAACAGCAAGGTCCAACACAAAGCACTGATCTCAGAAGACTAATCACAGGCATCTGAGTGAGGCAGTTGCCATCTTTAAATAGCCCGCCCAGGATCATGTGATGTGGCCAGCATCACATGACCTGAGGCGGAGCAAGCTGTCCAAACAATATGTAAAGTAGCCATGTGGTGTGATCAGCACCACATGGCTAAACCCAAACGGAGAATTAACTCATGAAGTGCTGGCTAACAAGACCAGCACTTCAATTCCCTATTGCTCGTCTCTAGGGGGGCGGAGAGGTCCGGCGATGTCGTGCAGAGGGAGCGCAACTCCGACCTCACGTGACAGTACCCCCCCCTTCACGAGGGGCCACCGGACCCTTACCAGCGGGAGCAGGCTTATCGGGATGCTGCAGATGGAACTTTCGGATGAGCGAGTCTGCATGCATCCTGGTCAACGGTACCCAAGACCTGTCCTCTGGCCCGAACCCCTTCCAATGTACGAGGTACTGGAAGGAATTCCGGACCCTTCTCACATCCACAATTCTGGAAATCTCATGCTCCATTTGTCCTGCTACCTCAATCGGAGGAGGAGACTGTTCCTCAGGACCAACGGGAGCAACATAACGTTTGAGCAAAGACACATGAAAAACATTATGAACACGAAGGGAGTCGGGTAAACATAACCTAAAAGAAACCGTATTGATCACCTTGGTGATCCTGTAAGGACCAATGAAGCGAGGTGCAAACTTGTAGGATGGTACCCTCATGTTGAGATTTTTAGTCGATAACCATACCTTATCCCCAACCTTAAAATTCACACCCTTAGAACGTTTTCTATCAGCCTTAGCTTTTTGAACTCCTTGGGCCTTTTCCAGGTTCGACTGAACCTGTGCCCAAACTGTGCACAGTTCTTGAGAAAAATCATTGACCTCTGGGACAACCGACGCAGATGGGGAACAGGAGCCAAAGCGTGGATGAAAACCCATATTGCAGAAAAACGGCGACATCCCAGAGGATGAATTAACACGATTATTAATTGCAAATTCAGCCAGAGACAGGAATCTGGCCCACACATGCTGGTTATCAGAAACATAACATCTGAGATATTGCTCAACGGATTGGTTAAGACGTTCAGTCTGATCGTTGGTCTCCGGATGAAAGGCTGATGAAAAGGACAAAGAGATACCAATCTTATTACAGAATGCCCTCCAAAACTTAGACACAAACTGTACTCCCCTATCAGAAACGATATTCTCAGGAACACCATGCAGTTTGACAATATTATCAATGAACACGGACGCCAAGACCTTCGCAGAGGGTAATTTACACAAAGGAATAAAATGACACATTTTGCTGAATCTGTCAACCACCACAAATATCACGGTTTTACCCTCAGAGCACGGCAAATCCGTGATAAAGTCCATGGACAGATGTGACCAAGGTCTACTAGGTATGGGTAAAGGATGTAACTCACCCATAGGTCGTGTCTTGGAATTCTTGGACCTGGCACAAGTGTTACACGCAGTTACAAAAGCCTGAACATCTCTGGAGATTGACGGCCACCAATACTGCCTAGAGACCAACTCCTTGGTGGCATTGATGCCAGGATGTCCACACAAAACAGAATTATGGCACTCACCCAGCAGTCGCAACCGCAAATGAGCCGGCACAAACAATTTGTCATTGGGGGTACCAATAGGAGCAAGATGTTGTCCTGCCGAGATTTCAGAAGCGAGGTCAGATGAGGTAGCGGCCACAATGATATCAGCTGGCAGGATGGGCTCAGGAGGGACGTCAGGAGGCTGATACGCCTGGAAACTTCGGGATAAGGCATCGGCCTTAACGTTCTTGCTCCCGGGTCTGAAGGTAACACAAAAATCAAAACGAGTAAAGAACAAAGCCCACCTCGCCTGTCTAGGATTCAATCGCTTAGCCGATTCTAGAAACATTAAATTCTTATGATCCGTGAGGACCGTAATGCGGTGAAATGCCCCTTCTAAAAAATGACGCCATTCCTCAAATGCCCACTTGATTGCAAGTAACTCCCTATTCCCAATATCATAATTCCTCTCGGCAGGAGAGAACTTGCGGGAGAAGAAGGCGCATGGCATAAGATTAGTTAAGGTGGAAGACCCCTGGGACAGTACAGCCCCCACACCATCCTCAGACGCATCCACCTCAACTACAAAAGGCTTACTTTGATCAGGCTGGACCAACACAGGAGCATTAATAAAACACTGCTTTAACCTTTCAAAGGCCTCAATAGCTGCAGGGGGCCAATTGACCAGATCAGCCCCCTTGCGAGTCAAATCCGTAATGGGTTTGGCTACCACAGAAAAATTTTTGACAAATTTACGATAAAAATTAGCAAACCCCAGAAATCGCTGGAGCGCCTTCAAAGAGAAAGGTCGCACCCAATCCACAATGGCCTGTACTTTAACTGGGTCCATTTTGAAAGAAAAAGGGGTGAGAATGTATCCCAAAAAGGCCACTTCCTGAACACCAAAGGTACACTTTTCCCCTTTAACGAACAACTTGTTTTCACGCAACACCTCCAGCACTTGCCTGGTGTGAGATACGTGACTCTCACAGTCTGCAGAAAAAATCAAGATGTCATCAATATAGACAATTACAAATTTCCCAATAAATGGTCTAAAAATGTCATGGAGTGGAATCCAGTGCGATAATTTGAATTACCTCCCTTAAAGGAATTATAGGCAAACCCACAGATTGCACAAAATCATAATCAATAAAATTAGCAGCAGAACCTGAATCCACAAATGCTTCACCGGACCTCTTGAATTGGTTATAAGAAATGGAAATAGGTAACAAGATTTTCTTTCTTACCACCGCAGGCGGTACCTTACTTCCAGGAACAGACCTTTTTGAGAGCAGAAGTCTCGGACACTGCTGGATCCAGTGGTTCATCTCACCGCAGTAAAAACAGGCCCCTCTCAGGCGTCTCTGATCCCTCATAGTAACTCCCAACTGCATAGGCTCCTCCTGGACCATGATAGGAGACGGGCTCTGAAGAGGAACTTCGGACAACACGACAACTTGAGGGGCAACAGAACGTTCCTTTTGTCTCTCCCTAAACCGTCGGTCAAGTTTGATAACTAAGGTCATAGTCGCCTCTAAGGTGTCAGGAGTAGGATAACTAACTAGTAAATCCTTCAGATGGTCAGACAGTCCCACCCTAAACTGGCTTCTCAAAGCAGGGTCATTCCATTTAGAGGACACACACCATTTTCTGAACTCAGCACAGTAATCCTCAACTGCACGGTTACCCTGCCGAATGTCTCTGAGCTGAGTTTCAGCTACAGCGGCCAAGTCAGGTTCTTCATATAAAAGACCTAGGGCCCGGAAAAAAGCCTCCACAGACAATAGACAAGGGGAGTCAGGTGGCAATGAGAAAGCCCACTCCTGCGGATCACCTTGCAGCAAGGAAATAATTATTCCTACCCGCTGCTGCTCAGAACCCGAGGAGTGTGAGCGTAAACGGAAATATAATTTACAACTTTCCTTAAAGGAACGGAAAGTCCTTCGGTCCCCAGAAAACCGATCGGGCAATTTTACATGGGGTTCAATATTGGGGTTTGGCATGGAGGGAACGACTGCGGGTGCTGTCCGCAGCTGCTCCTGATGTTGGAGTCTCTCGGCCAAATCCTGGATCATCTGAGCCATGTTACTCATCTGGTCCGTGAGTACTCGCAACGGCTCCATAGGTACGGCCTGTGATTCTGTCACGACAGGGAAACAAGGGATAGTGTGCCCTGTCTGAACCCCACCTCTTTCCCTGCCTACTTAAAGTAGATGCCCTAGGCGGCAAAACCGTAACTTGGAGACAGTCCCTATGCTGAGTACGTGCACAGGGAAGGGAAGGGAACACAGGGAAAGACGAACACAGACAGAACAAACACAATAGCAGAATAGTCAGCAAGCCAAGTCAAGAACAGGAGGTCACGTCAAATACCGAGGGGAATTGCAAAAGCGTAGTCTAAGTCCGAAGCCAAAATCCAATATACCAATAATCAACAGCAAGGTCCAACACAAGCACTGATCTCAGAAGACTAATCACAGGCATCTGAGTGAGGCAGTTGCCATCTTTAAATAGCCCGCCAGGATCATGTGATGTGGCCAGCATCACATGACCTGAGGCGGAGCAAGCTGTCCAAACAATATGTAAAGTAGCCATGTGGTGTGATCAGCACCACATGGCTAAACCCAAACGGAGAATTAACTCATGAAGTGCTGGCTAACAAGACCAGCACTTCAATTCCCTATTGCTCGTCTCTAGGGGGGCGGAGAGGTCCGGCGATGTCGTGCAGAGGGAGCGCGACGCCGACCTCGCGTGACAGTCCCCAAGTGCAGTCGCAAAAACCATCAAGCGCTACAAAGAAACTGGCTCACATGAGGACCGCCCCAGGAAAGGAAGACCAAGAGTCACCTCTGCTGCGGAGGATAAGTTCATCCGAGTCACCAGCCTCAGAAATCGCAGGTTAACAGCAGCTCAGATTAGAGACCAAGTCAATGCCACACAGAGTTCTAGCAGCAGACACATCTCTACAACAACTGTTAAGAGGAGACTGTGTGCAGCAGGTCTTCATGGTAAAATAGCTGCTAGGAAACCACTGCTAAGGACAGGCAACAAGCAGAAGAGACTTGTTTGGGCTAAAGAACACAAGGAATGGACATTAGACCAGTGGAAATCTGTGCTTTGGTCTGATGAGTCCAAATTTGATATCTTTGGTTCCAACCACCGTGTCTTTGTGCGATGCAGAAAAGGGGAACGGATGGACTCTACATGCCTGGTTCCCACCATGAAGCATGGAGGAGGAGGTGTGATGGTGTGGGGGTGCTTTGCTGGTGACACTGTTGGGGATTTATTCAAAATTGAAGGCATACTGAACCAGCATGGCTACCACAGCATCTTGCAGCGGCATGCTATTCCATCCGGTCTGCGTTTAGTTGGACCATCATTTATTTATCAACAGGACAATGACCCTAAACACACCTCCAGGCTGTGTAAGGGCTATTTTACCAAGAAGGAGAGTGATGGGGTGCTACGCCAGATGACCTGGCCTCCACAGTCACCAGACCTGAACCCAATCGAGATGGTTTGGAGTGAGCTGGACCGCAGAGTGAAGGCAAAAGGGCCAACAAGTGCTAAGCATCTCTGGGAACTCCTTCAAGACTACCTCTTGAAGCTCATCAAGAGAATGCCAAGAGTGTGCAAAGCAGTAATCAAAGCAAAAGGTGGCTAATTTGAAGAACCTAGAATATAAGACATATTTTCAGTTGTTTCACACTTTTTTGTTAAAGGGAACCTGTCATCTCCGAAACACCCCCTGAACTAGAGTAAGTGTTGTATAGTGTAAGTGATGCTGAATCCGAACATGTAAGTTTTATCTTCATACTCACTTCCATTCCGACGCTGTGCTCCCACAAACCTGCAGTAAAATTCACTCACTGGACTCCAGTGCTCACTCACATAATGGAGTGGACTCAAAGAAGAGTCCACTGAGCGCATTTTACTGCAGGTTTGTGGGAGCACAGCGTCGGAATGGAAGTGAGTATGAAGATAAAACTTACATATTCGGATTCAGCATCACTTACACTATACAACGCTTACTCTAGTTCAGGGGGGTTCCGAGATGACAGGTTCCCTTTAAGTATATAATTCCACATGTGTTAATTCATAGTTTTGATGC
The DNA here is from genome assembly GCA_900303285.1 of Rhinella marina. Classification (NCBI taxonomy): domain Eukaryota; kingdom Metazoa; phylum Chordata; class Amphibia; order Anura; family Bufonidae; genus Rhinella; species Rhinella marina. The sequence goes on along the minus strand of ONZH01019728.1, from coordinate 1,001 downwards.
CTTCAGTGTGAATCTACAACTTTCATAGTCATGAGAATACTGAAAACTCTTTGACTGAGAAGGTGTGTCCAAACTTTTGGTCTGTGCTGTATGTTACAATTAGGTGTAGAGTTAGTTAGACCTTAAGAAAAGTTTCAACTACTTCACAGTTATGTCAAAGCTATTGTAGCAAAGAAAATAAGTCATTTAATCATTAGCAGAAAGAGAAAAGTAAAGCAGTTGGTGTATGTTACTGATTCTGAGTCCGTAGATCATTTACTTTGCTTTGTTATGCTATGAATGGCATTTATTTGAAGTTTTCTCTTTGTACCATCCCCATGTGGTTCAATTTGTTCATTTTGCAATGTTATTTGTTATATTGACAGAAAAGGTTGCTTTCTAAAGTGACAGTTTCTAACTCAGACAAAAATCTCCAAGGAATTAGGAAAATAATGTTTCTGATATTCTGTTTTATGTAAAATAGATACTCTAATCACCTTCAGACTAGGCTTCTCAATGCAAGTTGAAAAGAGAATAATAACACCGGAGTGTGCAGCATGATAAATTGAATAAATAGTAAAATGCAAAACATATAATACTACAGTGCTTCTTAACTCATTTATGACCTTATGAAAAACATAATGTTTTAGACACTGGCCTTAATACCCCTTAAACTGGCGCATGATGAGGCGCCGGCCTCTACATAAATTAGACGCATCCACCACTGACCTAAATCTGCAGCAGAAACTGACCTGATGTATGGATTTTAAATCTGCAGCATGCAACTTTACACTGCTGATTTCATCACTGATTTCCCCCTTTCCAGTGCAAAGAATTAAACTGCGTCTTATCTGCAGCTTTTCTGCAACAAAACCTGCAACGTGTATATGCACCTTTGGTGTTTTTTTTTTTTTTTTCCGCAGCAGATTAGAAGCTGAAATTCTGCAGAAAATCTAGCTAATCAGTAACTTGTGAACCCAGCCATAAGTATCCACTATCATAGTTATCTCAGATCATGGACA
>ONZH01019727.1:0-31549 GCA_900303285.1 Rhinella marina | reverse complement strand
ATTTCCTCGATGGCCAGCAGTTTCAGCACTGTGGTAGGGAAGCGGCAGCAGGCAGTCCTGAAACTGCTGAGCCTGGGGATAAGAGGCACACGGCTGAAGAGCTCTTACAGGGCATCAGGGGGCAGACCAATGTGTGGCTGGCGCCGCTGAACCTTCAGCCAGGAATGGTGGTCTGCGATAATGGGCCGTAACCTGGTGGCGGCTCTGCATCTTGGTTGGGCTGACTCACGTGCCATGCATGGCCCACGTGCTCAACTTGGTGGTCCAGCGGTTCCTCAAGACCTACCCCAGTTGAGTGAGTTGCTCACCAAGGTGCGGCGCATATGCGCCCATTTTCGCAAGTCCACCACCGATGCCGCGACCCTCAGGACTGTGCAAGGGCGGCTACAACTCCCTGTTCACCGGCTGCTGTGTGACGTTCCCACGCGTTGGAATTCGACGTTACACATGCTAGCCAGGGTATACCAACAACGCAGGGCAGTTGTAGACTGCCAGCTGATCCCCCGAGGTGGTAGTCAGGCCAGTCAGCTTCCTCATGTCTATGCTGAGGAGTGGACGTGGATGGCTGGCATCTGCCAGGTCTTAGGTCCCTTTGAGGAGGCAACAGAGATGGTCAGTGGTGATGCACACATCATCAGTGTCACCATCCCTCTGTTGTGCCTCATCCAGAACTCCTTGAGGAACCTAAGATCTGAGGATTCAGCAGTGTCACAGGAGGTGGGGAAGACAGTGACATTGAGAGCACCCTGTTGTCAGTTTCGCAGCACGAAAATGAGGAGGAGGAGGCTGAGGAGGAGGAAGAAACTCTTGGGCACCGTGCATCAGGGGGTGATTCCATGCTACCTGTTGAGCGTGTATGGGCTGAGGAGGATGAATTGGGGTCGGAGGAAGGGGGGGAGGAGGAGATGGAGAGTCCGCTAAGTGAGGAGGCTGAAGGCTTGCATGTTGGCACAGTAGGGCACATGGCAGACTATATGCTTGGCTGTCTTTGTCGTGATCCCCGGGTCAAGAGGATACTGTCCACCAATGACTATTGGGTGTACACCCTCCTTGACCCACGCTACAAGGACAACTTTGCCCAACTTATACCCGTGGAGGAAAGGAGCACCCGAGTCACTTTCTACCACAAGGCCCTGGTTCAGAAACTGCTACAGGCCTTTCCAGTCAAGAAACAGGGGGCGGACTGCAGTGGCTGAAGTTGGAGAGGAGAGGAGGGGGAAAGTCAGTGTAGGCGCCAAGGGCAGGGGTACACTATTCCATGCTTTTGCCAAGTTTCTTAAACCCCAGCAAGACAGTACGACACAGCCACAGGGCAGGCAGAGCAGGGCGGAACAGTACCGCAAGATGGTGAGGGAGTATGTCGCGGACCAGACCAACGTCCTGACAGATAACTCCACGCCATATAATTACTGGCTGGCCAAGCTGGACAGGTGGCCAGAACTTGCGCATTATGCTCTTGAGGTGCTTGCCTGCCCTGCTGCCAAGTGTACTGTCTGAAGGGGTTTTTTAGTGCCCGCCGGGGGTATCATTACGGACAAACGGACGCGCCTGTCCACCGAGAACGCCGACATCCTCACGTTCATCAAGATGAACAGGTCATGGATATCCCCCCAGTTATCATCCCCACCTCAGGCTACCTCCTAAATTGCTTGCTTTCCTCCTCCTCCTCCTCCTCCTCCTCCTCTTCATCTGAGTTGCATATGCAACAATTTTTCAGGAAAGTCATTGCGCTTTCTACTAACAATTTTTCAGGAAAGTCTTGCGCTTTCTAAAAACAATTTTTCTGGAAAGTCATCGCGCTTTCAAAAATTTTTTTTCAGGAAAGTCATCCGGCTTTCTAAAAACAATTTTTAAGGAGTCATGCGGCTTTGTAACCAAATTTTTTTATGAAAGGCCATGGGGTTCTATACACACAGTGCTGACGGAAGACCATCAGCCTTTCTAAACACAATGCCCACTGCCTCTCCCAAGCGGTTGTGGTGCTGATGTTGCCTCACACTTAAAATTGATCTGTTCCTGTGCCTGATCCACCCAAGTTGAATCTGTCCCATCATGAGAAAGTCCCCCCAAGGAGTCTCCACTGTAACTTGCTTCCCATACAACTACCTCACCCCCCGACACCTGTGTCTCGCCATTGTCCACCACCTCCTCAGACAACACTGGTAAATCCCCACTGTCAGCACACGGAGACTGCAAAAGGTCTTGCGAATTGGGGCAGAGAATGTTCTGGCGGTAGCACATCAGAGAAGGGGTGACTATAGGGTTCCAGGGAGTACGTGGCCACATGCAATCTCCATCCAAAAAGTAATACTGAGGCTCACCACCATGCTTTACACTGCAATCTTATTACTGAGGCTCACCACCATGCTTTACACTGCAATCTTATTGAAAGACAGACAATCAGGGGTTCACCGCCAGGTTGTCAGGCAGCATTTTTAAGTGGGTCACCATTACCGTGTCCCTGAAAATTGTCTTGGGGTCATCGCCAGACTATTTTTATGAAAGGCCATGGGGTTCTATACACACAGTGCTGACGGAAGCCCATCAGCCTTTCTAAACACAATTGAATGTGTCCCATCATGAGAAAGTTCCCCCAAGGAGTCCCCACTGTAACTTGCTTCCCATACAACTACCTCACCCCCTGACACCTGTGTCTCGCCATTGTCCACCACCTCCTCAGACAACACTGGTAAATCCCCACTGTCAGCACACGGAGACTGCAAAAGGTCTTGCGAATTGGGGCAGAGAATGTTCTGGGGTAGCACATCAGAGAAGGGGTGACTATGGGGTTCCAGGGAGTACGTGACCACATGCAATCTCCATCCAAAAAGTCATACTGAGGCTCACCACCATGCTTTACACTGCAATCTTATTACTGAGGCTCACCACCATGCTTTACACTGCAATCTTATTGAAAGACAGATTTAGAAAAAATGGTGCAATTAGGGAGCCTCAGAGGCATCCCTACATGCTGCCCCTGCTGTTTCCTATGCATTTCCAAGGTGTTTCCATCATTTTCTAAGGTTTTCAGATGTTGGGGCAAACTTGACTGTGCAGAACCTTTGGCCCCTGCAAAAATATTCGGGTCTCCCATAGACTTTAATGGGATTCGTGATTCGGCCCGAACCCACGAATCCCGCGAAAAATTCGGCCGAATCCCGAATCCCCAAATCTTTTAGGATTCGCTCAACTCTACTGCTCAATGATGACCATTTTGTAAGGTAAAAAAGTAGAAGATTTCAAGATATGATTCAATATGGAAAAAAAAAATCACAGGCAGTAAATTCTGCAAAAAATGTAATAAACTTTTATAATATTCATTAATGTACAATTTATACACACTGTGTAATCACAGGTTTTTGAATCATGAAGAAAATTCCACAATATTTAGCTAAAACACTTTTAAATATTACTATCATAATCACTCCACATGCAATGACTAATGTGCCACTAAAAAGTAATCTCCATGCTGCTTCACAAATATGTCAGCTGAATCCCTGCAAAGAAGCACAGTGAGACGGCAGCTCACTTACAGTACATTAAAGCCCTATGGGGAAGTCACAAAAGCAAAAGTGATTATTAATTTACCTTCATTAATTAAAATGGTCTCTTCCTATTGACATCTTAGTATAGCGCAGAGGGAAAATCTGGAGCTCTTCTTTCCTTTTCCGTAATTAATTAAGGTTTGAAGCAATCTGTTACAGGATAAATTGATGCACGGCTGTAAAATAGGGTTTGCTTAATAATAAAACATCTTTTCAATTCAGTGTTCTCACTTGTTCTTTATTTGCTCTCACTGATGCTTAGATGTTCCATTTCAGCTACCAGATTTTTTTTTTATAAGTAAACTTTAAAAAAAAAATAAAAAAGAAAGAAAGAACAGAAAAAAAGAAAAGAAATGTAAACATATAGGCTTAAGAATTGCATAAAATGTTATTTTTCATGTTAAGCATAGCATACCATGTGACAGCTAATCCCTATGAATATTAAATTATAATCAACTGATGGAATTCTACATGATCTCCATATTTAAATATATATTTTTAGCTATATCCAATCTAGACATGTTGGCATATGTCATAAATGTCTGTGCTCTTCCCATCCCTATGACCCAAGAATGGGGTAGCCGGTGTGAATGGAGAGATGGCTGCACATGTGTCACTCTCTCTCACTTTTATGGGAAAATAGCTGAGAACACCACTATGTACACCACTGTTCTTAGATCAACAGGTGTACTATTGCATGTGTTGTATTGTATTATATGTATTACATGTACTGTATTATACGGTACAGTGAAAAAGCTTTAAGCAGGTATGAAAAAATGCTGCAAAGTAAGAATGCTATGAAAAATAGAAGTGTTGATAGGTTATGTTTTATCAACAAAATGCAAAGTGAATGAACTAAAGAGAAATCTTACTCAAATAAGTATTTGGATAGCCATCCTTTGCCTTCAAAACAGTATCAGTTCTTCTAGGTACAATAGCACACTGTTTTTGAAGGAACTCAATAGGGAGGTTGTTATAAACATCTTTGAAAGCGAACAACACATCTTCTGTGGGTGTATGTGTGCTTAAATCATTCTTTCTCTTCATGGGATCCCAGACAGATGCAATAATTTTGAGATCAGGGCTATTTGGGAGTCATATCATAACTTCCAGGACTCCTTGTTCTTCTTTATGGTGAAAATATTTCTTATATTGTATGTATGTCTGGGGTTGGTGTCCTTTAATTTAAACTATTAAAACTTCTATTTTTGAAAACTATATTACTTCCCCAAGCATTTTTTTCCCCAAACTTGCTTAAAACTTTTGCACAGTACTTTTTTTGAAGCAATATTCAAATGTGCTGGTATATACAATTGGAGTGGCACTTAGATAAAAATTATGGGAGATATTTGAAGTCAGTTTTGCTTCAGTCTTTGTTGGAGTACTTTACGCCGCATTTATCAAATATCACGTTTCATAAATTTCTCTTATCCTTAAAGACTTTTGTCTAGAAAAGCTACTATTTTTCCTATTCCACCCTCCCACTGGAATGAGATTGTGACTTTTTTTGTGACTTTTAACAGTCGCAATGATAAACCTTGAGTGAAACTCCTTAACATATCTCACACCACTCCCAGTGAATGGTATAAAATAGGGATGAGCGAACTTTTGAAAAGTTCGGTTCGCTTCGATTCGGCGAACTTTCATGAAGTTCGGATTCGTACGAACCGAACCTAAAACGAACCTTGCTATAACGGCTGAATAATAGCTGCTAAAATAATGGGAGTCTGATAGGGTACAGTTTCGTTTACTTGCAGTTGCTATTACAATGAAAAAAGTGGAAAAAAATCCAAGTGACTTCAACAACAGTGACGCAAAATATACGCATATTTGAGAATTTACACTAATGCGTACGCTAATGCAAACATTCCCGCACAAATAACGAACATACAGTGTAGCGTTGTCAAAGGTACGCTACTTAACAGAATATGTACGCATTAGCGTACTCATACACTGCGTCTGCGAACATTCCTACTCAAGTAACGAACATACAGTGTAGCGTTGTCATTGGACGCTATTTAACTGAATATGTACGCATTAGCGTATGCATACACTGCGTCTGCGAACATTCCTACTCAAGTAACGAACATACAGTGTAGCGTTGTCAAAGGTACGCTACTTAACTGAATACGTACGCATTAGCGTACAAATCTTTAACGTACTATTCGTACGTACGTACGCACGCACGACGTAGAAGCATAGACTCCACCCCTTTTACTCCTCCTCCCTCTCGAGATCCGGTCAGCACGAGAGAAGACGCAAGAAAGATGGCGTCTCGCCAATGTGGCCCTGACTGGGGCGGAATGGTTTGGGGCACTGACCCCTATGAGCCTACAGAAAAGCCCGAAGAAATATATTGGGAACAATGGAACCGGGACTCCCGGTCCAAGAAGCCGCAAGAGACACCCGCCGCGCCGGCTGGTGCGGTGGAAGCGGCTGCAGCTCCCGCTCCGCCGCCCCGGAAGAGAGATTATTCGCTGAGGCAGAACCCCATGGTTCCCGAAGCAGTGACCGCAAAGGCCCTCACCCTCTGGGAGTACAAGAGACGCGTGGAGGAGTGGGTGGTGCAGGTCTTAGAACACCCCGTACCGGAGATCCCGTACTGGAGAGAAGACGGGGCACCGTGCTATGGTTCAGCGTGGAGAGAGGCGTAGGTTTTATCACCGATGAAGAAACCGCCGAGGAATTCTACGTGAATCGCAGGTCGGTGAAGAGGACATATCTACCTCGGAGTCGTCATAATTTACATCCCGGGGACTATGTGATCTATACCCCGATGAAGTCCCTCCAGGGGCCGTTTGCAACAGGCGTGAAGGTATTGACCCATCCAGCGAGGCCTGCCTGGCCCCCGGAAAGGTGGGAAGAAGAGTCAGCGGACAGCACGGAGCCGTATCGCTTACCTGCTGCTGATGCCCCGCAGGCAAAAGAAGAGCCTACCCATCAGCCGGAACCCCTGATCCCAGGTCTACTGCCTCCACCTACAATGCAGGTGGGAGAGTTGGTCACCTCCACCTTCAACTTTCAGCCCACTGTGGTACATGCCAGACTACCCTGGCAAATCGAAGCCGCCATGAGCGCCGCCCGTGGGAGACCCCTACAAGAACCCCTACAGCCGGAGTGTCTGACCCCCGTCGTACCGGCAAGAGGATCCGGCCAGGAGGCGAAGGTAGGAGAGGCTTCCGCATCAGCATGCAGGACCCCCAAACTGGTCCCATCACTGAGAGGACGCCGGGGAATGGCTGCCGCTTATCGGGCAGCTTATCAGAGGCAGGAGCACCCTCTAATGTCCTTCAGCTCGAGTAGTAGCGAGGAGGACTGGCAGGCCTTCCAATAGTGGGAGCCTGCACTCAAGTACTGCCAAATAACTCCAGGACTAATGGGAGCCACCCCGTGGACTGAGCCTGAAAGGGTGAGAACCTGATTGGCTGTGTTTTAGTTGTTTATGTTGCCCTGTTTTGGCCTCATCTGGAAGGACACGTGTGGCTGGACTCCCCCCATCTGCAATAATCCAAGTTGCGCCATGTTTGCGCACCACATCCTTTTTCCCCCCTTTTCAGGTTGTTGGGAAATCACTTTTAAAACGGTTTGTCAAGAAACCTTTTCTGCTATTTATAACCTATTTTATTACCCATGTGGATTACAAATTTCAAGTCGAATTTGGGACTTTGTTCCTGTTCCAAGCCAAAGAAGAAGAAAAGATGGACTTGAATGTAACCACAGATATCCTATATTATGCCTTTATTATATTTGTACTTAAATGTTTGCACTAATGTTTTTATATTTCATGAACGTTTCAAGAATATTGCCCATTGTGTGTGTTTCTTTGCAGGTACCACAATGTGTCCTAAATGCACTTTAATGTATGGTCACGCACTTAGCCAGATAGATAGCACCTTACTTGTCTCTACCTCAGATATATATGCTGCCTCTGAGGGCGTTTCACACTAACGGTTCATGGTAGCCAGGTGTCAGAGCCACAAGCAGTTTTCTCTTTATTCCTTCAGGGTTATCCTCGCTGCTATAGATGTGTCCGGAGAGAATAGTCTCTCCTTGGAACTATGGAAGGACGGGCAGCCCCCCCCCACTCCTAGTTCATTGTCCTTTATGTGTGTGGTTAGAGAGATCTTAATTCTCTCATTGGAACTATGGCAGGACTGGCAGATTCCTCCTCCTAGTTCACTGTGTCCTGAGGCCTCGAGCACCGCCTCCAGGAAAATAACTTGCAGCTACAGATAGACATCAAGGTGACAAAGCGTAAAGCATTATCAGGCTTTGGTGCTTGGAAGGGATTACAGAATAAGGCCACCCTTCCGTTTGCGGGCTTATCATTTCACAATGGTGGGATTACAGAGTGAAGACACCCCCATGCTTTCTTTGGTATTTTATGGCCGAAATATTCTGAGTCAGTCCGAAATGGTTGCTTAGTGCAGTTTACATAGGTTGTTCGTCTGCTGAGAGGGGATAACAGAGATCGGACACCCTACTCACAAGGCAGGAACGTACCAGCATAGTAGCTCAATTGTGTATTTATGTATGTTATGCCATTTATATGTATCTATTTCATGCAGCACCTTGTATTCATTGGATTCTCTGTAAGCTTTTCTATATCCTAATCCTGTATGCTAATCCTAAGCACAAGCCAAGGACGGCTTGACTTTAAGTAAGGGGGAATGTAACACCCCAGAGTAGTGTTACAACTCTGCGTAACCAGCTTTTATCTGTGTGCTACTCTAGAAATGTAATTCTGTGCATTGATGTCATCACCAGCATTAATATGTATTATATTCCATGTTATGCAACTGTTTCTCATGTAATGTACCTGGTGTACCAGCAGGTGTCAGTAAATACTATGGCAGATTCAGATGTAGTTTTACCAGAATGGTACATTCCTTAGTCCATTCTGACCCCCTCTGCTGGAGAGAAGTTAAGCTCTTCCAACTTCCTGCAGTGAGGAGGAAATGACAGTTTAGTCAGAGAGTTGTCCCCTGTACCCTGATCAGGGAGGACATGTGCAGGACAGCAGAGCACCTTCAGCTCTGCTGTACCCTAAAGACAGAGTAATATAGCCTGCAATAAGGCACAACAATAATACTCTCAAGGGAAGCCAGACTTAAGAGGTAACCTCAGTTTAGAACAGGAAGCCTGACACCTGAATTTCCAAGCATCTGCCAAGTATAAGCAATAAGCTGCACTTGCTGGACACCAAGTTGAAGGATGAACCTTATTCAAAGATAAATTAATAAAACTACGTTGGACCATTCCCACAAGTCTGCGCATCATTCCCACCTGACGACCCGCAATTACTACTACTAGTAATTTATTGCAGCCGGAGCCACCGCCTGGGGCCTGTCCGTCTCACGAGGTAGGAACAACGTGACAATCCCACCAAAGACTTGAGTGGCCTAAATACCCCTTGGCACTCCTACCACTGGGACATAAAGGAAAATCACCTTAGAGGGCCCTGGAGGGGGAAAGGGTCATTATGATTATTATGACATTATGACATTATGATTGAGTGCCTGCTGGTGAACAGACCCTTGAAAACATTATGGTTGAAGACCTGGTGGTGAACAGACCCTAAAACATTATTTTTGAGGGACTGGTGGTGAACAGACCCTTGAAAACATTATTGTAGAAGGCCTGGTGGTGAACAGACCCTTGAAAACATTATGGTAGAAGGCCTGGTGTGGAACAGACCATTGAAAACATTTTTGATGGCCTGGTGGTGAACCAGTAGGGTTAAGAAGAGACAAGTTGAGGAGGAGGAGGCAGCACTTGATTGCACCCAGTATGTTTCCAAATAGACAATTGACGGTGGGGGCATTAGTAGGAGCAGTATTCTTTTGGACCCAGAAGGGCCTAGTACAGAGAACTGAAGTTGGAAGCTAAGAATATGCACGCTTGTAAAAATCACTTTTTATACATGACAAAATGTTGATGTAGAGTTCAGCACAGGACAGTCAACGTTAAAAAAAACCCTCTAACATTACAGCTAGTCTAGTAGGATACGGATACGGTTAAATAGACAGAAAACCTCACCCACAGAATCCATGAGGTGAAGAAAGGACATTTAAAAAGGCACAGATTCAAGAAGGCTTTATGCCAGTTCCATTATCCAAAAATACGTGTCCAATTTTCATGAAATGGACACCTCACTGGCACTCGCTTTACAAATTGACAAAATATCAAATTTGACAAATTGAAAAATAGACAAAATGTCAAAAATTGACAAATTGACAAAATGTCGGCGCGCTCAGGCACTTCCGGAGCTGTGTGGGTGACGTCACACATCTTGTTTTTCACAGAAAACCAGGATACAAGGGATTATAGGAGTAATAATCCCTTAATCCCTTATATCCTGGTCTATTCTGTGAAAAAAGTAGTTTTGCGTCGCCGTTTTTTTTTTTCCAGATTCGTCACGATTCTGTTAAAAAAACGGTTCGGTTCGCTCAAAATAACGGCGACGCAAAATATACGCATATTTGAGAATGTACACTAATGCGTACGCCAATGCGTGTACACATTAGTGAACATTCTCAAATATGCGTATATTTAGGTTATGGAATATGGCATATTCCATACCCTAAATATACGCATATTTGAGAATGTTCGCTAATGTGTACGCATTTTATGAATTAATACGCATTAGTATACGCATTAGCGTACATTCTCAATAAATATGCGTATATATTGCGTCGCCGTTATTTTCACCAGATTCGTTACGAACTTTCTCAAAGTTCAGTTCAGTGACGAACCGAACTTTTGGGAAAGTTCGTCGTAACGAATCTGGTTCGTTACGGTTCGGTTCGCTCATCCCTAGTATAAAACTATTAAAAGTTGCAAAATTTTAAAAGTGAGTATCAAAAGTAAAAAAATAAATAAAAATAAACCTATTTTGCCACTTTTTGAATCCAGAATTCTGGAGTGAAGATATGATAATTTAGGGCCTATTTTTAAAACTGTGTGCCCAAAAACCATACTAAAACAGGAGCTATTCACACCAAAAATATACTGTACACTGTCCAAGGAATATTAATATGTTACTGCCCAATTTTGTCAATGCCTAGCTATAATGTTGTATTGCCACTTTGCCAGGCAGAAAATGTGAAATAAGGGAGACAATTATCTTCTTCTGATTATTATTACTGAAAATAAATTTAACAGTGTTATCATATATAAATTACCACATATTGTGTCACACAGCTTTAGCACCAGCCTATTAGAAAAAAAGATTCAGAGTCCCGTCAAAGTTTAAAGTCCTTCTTTCTACGTATGTGCATTTGACCAATGGTGTACAGCAAAATGCAAGCAAAGTTCAAAACACAAGCCAAACAGTACTTAGAAGTCATTGTTCGGTCAGTTATTTCTTTCAGTGATTGTGAACCAAAACCAGGTGAGGCTCTAAAAACAGAACAGGTACAGATCTTCCTGTTATACCGTATGTCTGTGGAGGCTCCAAATCACTGATATAACGTGGATACTATATCTCCTTATGGAGAGCACCTAATCGGCATGAGGTGTCTTATAGGAAAGACAATGTTCCTCTGGAATTCTGGGAAGAAAGGGATGCAAATCAGCTCTTAACAAGCTCCACCTCCAATGCCACCAGATGTAAGGTAGCTATCATACTAGTCAATGTTTAACCCTTTAAATAGGCCTTGTGACATGCCTCGGATAATAAATAAGCCAGCACCTCATCTGCAGACAACTGTTTCGGGATGATTCCCCCTTATTAGAGCAGAGCAGAGAACACTAGCTTAACTGGGTGAGAGGCCTAATTCAGGATTTAGGAGATACTATATCTCCTTATGGAAAGTGCCTAATTAGCGTGAGGAGTCTTATAGCTCAGACAACGCTCTGCTGGAATTCTGGGAAGAGGGTGTGCAAATGAGCTAGCTAACGTGTCAATACGGTCTAAGAGTGCCTAAAAATGATAACATGCTTGTATAATACTGGCTAGTGCCTGATACAGGACAGCTATTGTATAGAATAATATAAGTACCAATAACTGTCCAGATTCCAGGGTACATGTATCTAGCGAATTCCATGGTTTTAAACTGTGCTTGCTACATGATTATACGTGATAAATCTCTGTTATAATCATCTTGCTGTGGAATACTTAAAGAGGATCTTTCACCTCTCCAGATATGTCTGACATCTATTCTTATGCTTCTATGTTGTGCCATTCCTTTTTTATTTCTACTAGAGGTTATGAAAGAATTGCAGTAAGGGTACAGAGGGGTGGTAACCAGTTGGTCCTGGACACACCTGCACAATCTGAAAATGACAGCACTCATTGGATAGAGTCAGTCTGAGCAGGTACACACCGCCAACTTGTTAGCACCCCTCTGTACCCTTAACTCAGACTGCTAGTAATTAATTTATAACTTCTAGTAGAAATAATAAAGGAATGGCACAACATATAACCATAAGAATAGATGCCACAGAACTGTTATTACATGGGGATGCATGAAGCTATTAACAAGGCATGTCAAGAGAGGTGACAGGTCCTCTTTAATTTACAATATACGGCAAAAAATCCTAATTTTAGAAATCTGTATAATTGAAGCTAAACTCTTTTTCCCGTTCAGTATAATAGAAAGAGAACAAAATAACTTGTTCTATTAGTTGTACATTATTAAGCAAGCCTCATTTGTGCCTGCTTTTCATAAGAAATAGGATTCCTATTATTAGACCCTATTTTTCAGGACTGCTGATCATGATGAACATACAGTCTGTACTTCGAGCAGGACATTTTGAACATCTGCCAAACTGTTTTATGAAGTGAAGTGTTTTGCCTACTCAATGCCACATCCCATATCCTTTATAAAAGCTTCTATTCAGTATTGTTGGAAGCAGGATAGAGCAGAGGCAGCGCATTAAATAAATTTTATTTTCTGCATCATCACTTATGAATTAACCCCCCTATCTCGACATCCTCTCTAATGGGAAATGGTTATGGCTGACACATACGTACAATCAATAAGTAAATTCTACCTCATTAATGAATGCCTGCAGTAGAGAATTTAGCGGGCAATGAAAGCCTGCAATTGTCTTGTAGCCTCATGCATCACTGAAGAACATCTATTTAGATGTAATACTTAAGTGCGGCCAGCACAATGACATGTTAATGTGTGCCTGCCAATACTGTAAACATTTCCATGGACAATGTGATGGGGAATATTTACTGTGCAATCAAATTACCTCCAAATCGAATCTAATTGCAAAGAAGCGAAAGCTTTCAATTCTATTCATTGCAGTAATTACATAAAACCTCAATTGTCAAACAGGCAAACACTACACATGAATGGTGCATGTAAAACTTGTGCTATCTTCAGTTAATGCATGGATAATGCTCACTTAAAACATTTACAAAAATCTGGGTAAAATAGGATACTGAAATAGATAATTATTAATGTTCCCATTATTTCTTTGATAAGCTTAAAGGTTTTCTGTCACCAGTTTTTTCGGTATGAATCATGACCATGTGATCAGTCACATGGTTAGGATCACACAAACAGCCTGTCTCCTCCTAAACCATGTGACTGATCACATGGTCATCACATCATTGAAGGTCCTTGCAAGCTATGGTGAATGGAGTGTTTCTTCTCTGCCTGGTCCTGTCAATCAACAGAGCCTCTAGGAGCAGAGGTAACGCCCCTTGCACCTAGAAGCCTTATTAGCATAAAATAAAAGTTCATTTTATATAAAAATGGGGGCACCAGTAAATAAAACAGATATATTTTTGGAATCAGGTGACATTAGCACATCTCTAATGTCAGCCTGATTCATACCGAAAAAACTGTTGACAGAAACCCTTTAATGATTATTTCTAAGGATTTAGTTTGTCCTTTTCCTCTCAGTTCTGAGTCTGCAGAAAAATTATTGATATTGTCATGAACCACTGAACAATCAATTCGGTTTATAATGAAATGTTCTGCGGGTTTCTAATATATTTTGATTTTGAATTCTCTTAGGCTAATCTCAGGCAGATGAGCATGTCCACTGTAGAAAATATGCTCTGTGTTATTTCCTGTGACAGGACACTGCTCCTGTCACAGGACTGCACGGCATCATAATGATTTATAATGCTGTATGTCTCTGGCCCACCTTGCATCTACTGAATTGTACTGACATAATGCAGTGTAATTCTGTCGATGCAAGGTCGAGCAGAGACAGACAGCATTATAAATCATTATAATGCCATGCGGTCCTGTGAAAGGAGCACTGTCCACAATGAACATGTTTTCTGCACTGTACATGCGCGTCTGAAATTAGCCTAAAGCCGGGTTCACATCCCCATTTATTTTTCCATTTTTCTGATCTGTCAAAAATGGGAAAATAAACGGTGATGTGAATCCAACCTTAGGGTACTTGCACGTGTTGTGGATTATGCATGTTTTTTCCATGCAGATTCCAAACAGTATATAGTACAAGCAAATTGTATGAGATTACATAAATCTCACGTGGGCATTTTTTCCATGCGGATGTTGATCTGCTGTGTGGATTTTGAAATCTACAGCATGTCAATTCTTTTGTTTGATTTTTTTTTGTGTGTGCAGATTTCATCCTTTTCAATGGAAAGGTGAGGACCGCATGAAAAATCACAAAGATTTTTAGTTTTCAAACCCACGCCCGTGTGCAGGTAGTCTAACATTTTCAATATATCCTTTTGCTGTCACTGGATGAAATTCTTCTTTGCATCTTAAAGGGAACCTGTCATCGTAACCTGTCATACTAACGGCAGAATAAAGTAGATACAGGGGAGTTGATTTCAGCAGTCTGTCATAAGTTAAAAGTAAGTGGTTGCCGAGAACCAACATCACAATCATTGCAGACTGGGTCTGGAAAAGAGTCACGGCCACCTGAGAAGAGTCCTGGTTATTCATGAATTCCTGCTCTCCCTGCCCACCTGCTGATGATTGGCAGTCTTCTACCAAGTTTTCTCCTTTTCTCTCTAGGAGAGAACTGCCAAACATCAGTAGATGGGTGAGAGAGCAGGAGATTATGAATAACCATGACTCTTCTCATGACTGTTCTGCAATGATTATGATGCTGGTTTTCAGCAACCACTTACTTTTAGCTCATGACTGACATACTGCTGAAATCAGCATTTCTGTCACTAATGTATGTTGCCAACAGTGAGGTCAGCATAAAGTTGATGACAGGCTCCCTTTAAGGCTATGTTCACATTGTTTTAAATTTCCATATCACAAATTTAACACAAAACTACTACTACAAAATCCATGGCAGAAATCGTAGACGCTTGTTCAGATTTAGGCAGAATTTCAATGTGGATTACGCACCAAAATTTTTCTGTGTAGTAATACAATCATGTGTAAACATGCCCTAAGAGCTTTTAAAAGTATCGCTAAAGGAAAGGTATTGCTTAGAGTAGATACCATGGCTAGGTCAATATGAACTTTCACACTCTGGGTGTAAATAGGAATATTTTCATCTACTGCCAGCAGAAAAATATCATGAAAACGGAAAGGAACAGAAAAATGCGTAACTTTTTGTTAATCAGTGTTTAAAAATATTTTCTCACTGGCAACATTTAGAACCAGAATTAACAGGTTAGGTGCTAAATGTTAAATTGCTGCAGTCGCCATAATAATAATAAAAATAATAATAATAATAATCTTTATTTATATAACGCTAACATATTCTGCAGCGCTTTACAGTTCAGGGGCTCATGTACAGACAATCATAAATAGCATAGCAACAGACAAGTCAATAATTACAACAAGAGGTATGAGGACCCTGCTTGAAAGAGCTTACAATCTACAGTAGGAGGAGATAGGGGTGACACAAAAGGTAGAAGTGCTTGTTTTGTACGACGGTCCAGCCATCTTGGGAGAATAGGGGAGCAGATATAGCAGCCAATATCTGAAGTGCTTCTGGGTGCGGTGGAGGAGTTTGGTGGAGGATCAGGTTCAGGAAATGATAAATGGGCTATGAAGAGGAGTTAGATCAGGGGATGTGATAGGCTACCTTAAAAAGATGTGTTTTTAGGGAGCAACCAAAACTGTGTATTTTGTGATTTAGCTTGATTTCTTGGGGTAGGCCATTCCAGAAAACTGGTGCAGCTCAAGGGAAATATTGGAGGCGGGAGTGAAAGGTTCGGATTATGGTGGAAGTCAGTCATAAGTCATTGGCTGATCAGAGAGCATGGGTAGGCTGGTAGATGGAGATGAGGGAAGAGATATAGGAGGGTGCAGCACTGTGGAGTGCTTTGTGGGTGAGGACATGCTGTTTAAATTGGATTCTATACTGTATTGGCAACCAGTCCAATGGCATCGGAGTAGCGGTTGGACAGATTGGTGACTCTGGCTGCTGTATTAAGAATAGATTGGAGAGGAGAAAGTCTGGTGGGGGGGGCAATTAATATTGAGTTTCAGTAAGCAAAGCAGGAATAGATCAGGGCAACAATGAGAGTTTTTGTTGTTTCCATAGTGAGAAAGGGTTGGATTCTAGAGATGTTTTAGAGGTGCAGGCGACATGAGCAGGAGAGAGATTGAATATAGGGGGTGAAAGAAAGATCAGTGTCAAACATCACCCCGAGACAGCGGGCATGCTGCCTAGGAGTGATGATGGTGTCGCACACTGAGAGGGAAATATCAGGTTTGGGTAGGTTAGTAGTTGGAGAGAACACAAGAAGTTCAGTTTTTGAAAGATTTAGTTTCAGATAGACAGAGGACATAATGTTAGAGATGGCAGAGAGACAGTCACTGGTGTTCTGTAGTACAGCAGGGCTGATGTCAGGGGATGAAGTATATAGTTGTGTCATCAGCATCAATAGCACTTAGTGACTCGGAGCTGCTTTCATGCCGGATATGTTCTATTTTCTCTGTGAAGTGGGCGGCTATGTCTTCAGCAGAGAGGTCTGTAATGGGTGCTTGAACTTTAGGACTGAGGAGGGAGTGGAAAGTGTCAGAGTTTTTTGGGGTTGTTGGACAGTGAGGAGATTAGGGTGGTGAAGTAAATCTGTTTAGCGAGATGGAGGGCAGAGTTATAGGTCCGTATCATGAATTTGTAATGGAGGAAATTCTCTGTTGTGCAAGTTTTCGTCCATAGGCGTTCGGCACTCCTGGAACAACTCTGGAGGAAGCGAGTTTGCGGTGTAAGCCAGGGTTGTTTTGGTCTGTGTTTGGAGGTTCTGAGGGCAGGGGACGCTACTTTGTCTAGGGTGATTCTGAAGATGTCATTTAGAGATGAGCGAATCTATTTGTTGATTCGTATCAAATCTTGGAAATTTTTAGCTGCAAAGCGAATCCGAATATTAGGTGATTCATTTCGGCTTTGTACGCATTCGCTAGTTGTCCTATAAAATATACGCTATTGCTACGTATAAGTTACTCTATACGCTGGTGCATACGAATTCAATTCATTAGCAAAATTTTACTGTTAGTTCATTTATCGTGCGCAAAAGCCCGGGAAGAAAGCGGTCACCTGACCTAGTGGGTAGGGCTTGCTCTGATTGGCTCAGGCTTGGTAAGCCAGTGGCGCATCAATTCTGCTGCAACTGCTGAGACGAGCAGAAGCACTGTGTGTGAAGTTCTGAGACTCTGAGACCTGTTTTGTGAAAATTGGGGTGTAATTGCTCTGTCCATATTACAGATATCAGGGATACTGCAGGGCAAGAGCAGGGCCAGTTCAGGGCTAGTAATTAATCAGGCAGGGAGAGAGAGATAGGGAAAGACAGGGAGCTACAGGGACAAAGACCAGCTGCAGGGCCAAGGAGGGAATTGAAAAATGTCTGGAATGGATAAGCAAAAGAGGTCCAGTTCTAGCCAGACCTCGAGCTCTAAAAAATAGGAGAAGTTGGCACAGGGCAGAAGTGCCAAAGGACCTGTAGCCGCAGCATCTACTAGTAGTCACAATACTTGGCCGTTGGTCCACCAGGCTAACCCACCAAGGCTGAAAATTGTAGTGGAGGAGAAAGTGGATGAGGTAGTGGAATGGATGGCACGCTCATCTCAGTCTCAGCCGGATGATCTGCTGTCATCTGCTGATACAGTATCCATATGAAGCCAGGGGTCAGACTCAGAGCGTTCCTCCTGCTCCACCATTTCTCTCCAGCAAAGCCCTTCAATTTCGTACACAATTTGCACACTTATGCGTACGTGTTCAAAGAGGTTGCGTACCTTTTTACTGTACCTGAACGTTCGTTATTAGTGCGCGAATGTTCGCTAAAAGCCATATAATTACATATATTTTGTACGCAAATTCAACGAATCTATTCGTCGAATATACGAATCTTAGGAAAAGTTTGGCGAATGTTCAGTGAATAACATTTTGCATGATTTGCTCATCTCTAGTGTCATTGTAGTAATTAACGGCCAGATCAGGGTAGAAGAGGGAAGAGATTGGGGACAATGATGCATGTAGGGTGTCTGTAAGTGTATGAGGGTCAATGGCCTGTAGATTTCTGTGCATGCAATAGGTAGTGGTGTGCTGCGATGGATGCAGATTTGAGAGAGTGAAGGAGGGGATGTTGTGGTCAGAAAACGGGAGAGGTGAGTTATTACAGTTGGAGATTGAGCAGAGCCAGAAGAAAACCAAGTCATAATGAGCATGCTTGGCCACTGCTTCATACAACGTCTACATGGACATGGTGGTGATGAGAAACATGAGTTCTCACATGAAAATGATTCATCTGGATATCACTGGTAAAGTTCCCAGCGATATAACATTTATCACCCATCCTGTTGGCATCTTTTGCTTAAAGAGGTTTGCCCATAAGTAACACTTATCATCTATCCACAGCCAGGTGCTTCACATTTATCATCAAGTGATAAATCTGGTGCTTTTTAAAGGGGTTGACTGAGTATCTAATACTGATTCTAATACTGATGATCTTTCCCCTAGATACTGTAGGTCATAGGTAGAGATGAGCGAAGTTCTCTAAAATTTGATGCAGCTTCTGTCCTGAATTTTACAAAAAAATTGCTTTGTGATGAATTACTTTGTAAATAGCGGATACAATGACAGGGAACAGTTATTACAGCAACCCCCAGTCATTAAACCACTCAAATGTCCATTCATCGATGATTGCGGCATTTGAGATCCATATTAAATCATTTTATTGTTTGCAAATTTAAAAAAAATGAAATCATACTTACCTCATCCATCTGATCGCAAAGAAGCTGCCGCAGACATCTTGCTTGCAGATCCAGTGCAAAATCTTGTGCTCCGTGTTATGATGTCATGATCCCCAAGCAAGATAGCCGCAGCGGCCTCCTCGCAGTCAATTGGATGAGGTTAGTATGATCTTTTTTATTTTTACCGCCTTTTCAGGGAAAATCACTTCGTTACCACAAAACATGAGGAAATTTGGCTTTGCAGCGAATCAAATTTTTTGTGAAATTCGAATCACTCAACACAAGTCATCAGTATCTGTTCGGGGCAGGTCCAACTCCTGGTTCAAATGCCGATCAGCTCTTTGAAGAAGCTGCTGCACTCTATGAATGCTGCGGCTTTTTCCTAGGCCATTGTGTTTCATTGGTCACATCGCCTTGGCGCAACTCAGCCCAATACAATGGGGCTGAGCTGCAATACCAGGTATAGCCACTATCCAATGGATTGTCCTGTACTTGGCACTGCAGCCTCTTCAAGGATAGGTCATCAGCATTAAACCACTTAAAGACTGTCTAAGTTTCCCCTGCCTTACTGGTCAATAACATCAGTAAATGTGGGCCTATGCCTATCACAAACAAACCCATCTGTGAAGCACTCAGCTATGCTACCTCTACACAGATACTGTACTTGCTGCTGTTATTCAATAAATGATATAAGAATGCATACATTCCAACCATAATTTGAATAATCAGTTTTTATGTGGTGAATATAAGAATTTGCAGAAGTTATAATCTTCACATTACAGTATGTTCCTTCATTCCATTGTCCAGGGATTCTGTGTGAAATCAGTAAATATGAGTACTCTGGTTTCACTGTGTTTAGTTTCATTCCGGTTAGCTGTATCGACTCGCTAATGGCTCAAATTAAATCAAGACCTCTGGAGCCACTTCTCCTTCAAGAGCATGTTTGGAAAAATTCCAACTTTCTAATCAATATTACAGCAGAAAGGAAACACATTATTCTTTCAACATGTGTGCTTATAGAACAACTTTAGTTTGTAATAAACACTATAATTCCATTCACCTACGGTATAATACATACTGTAGCACATGCTCTCTTTTTAATAGTTTAGAATGTATCATGCCTTGTGCTGATCGTATCTACTTGTACTCTCTTCTCTAAATCAAAGTAGAGGTCATCTATTAACATGGGAATTAGTTGGTAAAATCCATATTGCTTCATCTAATGAGGAGCTTGGACGTATACAGCTATTTTAGAAGGTAATCAGATACCTCAAAGTATTGTATTCACCATTAAGAAAATAATGGTATTTAGAGGTTTTATTTTCTTTCTGTATCTTTAAGAACAAGTTATATCTGTATACCATTAATAAGGTCACAGAGCATCATGTCTTCTTCACTCATATATTGATGAGAATAGACATCTTCGGGATCAGTTATTTAGCATCACTCGTCTTCTCATACACAAATGTAATATAATATAAAATAAATACAGTATATGACATAAGAAACATCACATTATACAAGTGCTATATGTACAGTATGTTTAATGGGGATGAATAAATTAAAAATAATACAAAAGTCCTATGTATACATAAAGAAAGAGGAATGTATCAGTAATACCTGGGCATCACTTTTAGCACCATTTAATGTACTATGTAATGCATTGTGATTTGTGAACCATAAAAAAGAAACTGTACTGTACTGGTCTGTACTGTATATATATCCTCATCATCCTCAAGCAGAACAGACTATTCTGTTCCCTAGTCTCCACCCTAGGACCAGCCCACTTAGAATACTAAATTAAGAATTAGCATAATTAAAAGGGATCTGTCAGCTCCGAAACATCCCCCAAACTACAGTAAGCAGTGTATAATGTATGTGGTGCTGAGTCCAATAATATAATTTATATCTTCATACTCACCTGCGTTCTAACTCTGTGCTCCCACAAACCAGCAGTAAAATGCATGGAGAGGACTCCTCTTTGAGTCCTCTCCATTAAGTGTGTGAGCTCAGGAGACCTCTCAGTGCATTTTAATGTGTATTTTTTAATGTTTTATGTTGTGTCTCCTGAAAAAGCCCATATTTTCTCTTTTGTTTTATCTTGGAGTATGCCTGTTATAGGGCATATAACGTGCCAGGAGTTTTTTGGCAGCAAGTTCAGACCATGCAGCACGGTTGGTTCTGTGGATTTTTGTTTTTCTTACATCAATAGACTACAGAATGTGAGTTGCGCTCTGCAGCAAGTACAAGCCATGTAATTGAAATGGTTTCTGCAGTAAGTATATGATATGCAATGCCCAATTATTACCTGCAGTAAGTACAGGCATTCATTGTGTATTGGTTCAGGACGGTTATTCTATGGGTGTTGTTCCTGCGGTAGTACAGGCCATTCAATGTGTATTGTTAATATGGTAATACAGGCCATGCAATATGAAATGTTCAGGCTACACTAATATTGTGACTGCAGTAAACACAGATCTAACAATATCTTGGTTCAGGCTACACTATGTAAATTGTTTCCTACAAGGCCATGTAATATGTATTGTGCATTGTGTATTGTGGGGGAGTTTCTTTGGCATCTCTTAAAATTTCTTGCCTGAAGTGTTCCAGCTTCCTTTACTTGCACTCCAGACTGGCATCAGGTAGATTCTTATCTTTAAGGGATTCTCAGGGTGGCCCATGAAAAAGTAGCCCGCCTCCAGTGATAGTATGACAAGATGAACGAGTAAGTGGATTGTTTATTTTTTTTTAATTACCCTAGTCCTAATAGATGCTGAAAGTGGTCCCCGTTCACGTCTATCCATCTTTGAGCAGGTCGGATTATGTTGGCTGATATGGCTTACAGCTCTTCACCAGTGATGCTATGGATAGTGTTTGTGATGTTCACCTTGAGTTCATCCAGGGGATGTGGATTGTTAGCGGACACTTTCTGGTTTAAATTTCCCCACAAATAAAAATCGCATGTGGACAAGTCTGGGAAACAGGCCATAACCCCTCGCTTACAGTTCACAAAACCCATGCCAGTGTGTTCCCTGAGGTGTGGCATGTTGCCCCCTTCTCTGTTATCATCCAGCTTTCAGGGTATTCTGACAGAAGATGCAGCTGCCTTCTTGCTTATGTTTTATCAGCTGTTGAACAGTTGAGTCTGCAGGTATGTGAGCTATTGTTCTATGTTATCATCCCATTTTCGAGGGATTGTGGTTAGGTATGCCGCTGCCTTTTTGCTTCATTTTTCAGCTCCTTTTTTGCTTCATTTTTATAAGTTGCTGGACAGTTGAGTCTGCAGATATATGAGCTATTGTTCTCTGTTATCATCCCGCTTTCAGGAGACTCTGACAAGATATAAAGCTGCCTTCTTACTTTTGTTTTATCAGCGGTCGGACAGTTGAGTCTGGAGGGCTATATAAGCTATTGTTCTGTTAGGATCCCCTGAAAACAGGATGATGACAGGTTGTGCATCTGCCTTCCATGCAAAATCTTACGTTGATGCGTGACATCATGCTGGCCGGTGTTGTGAAGTCATATCACAGTGCACGAGATTACACATGGGCTATTCAATCAAGATGGCCGCGGCGGCCTCTTTGCTCTCAAATGGATGAGGAATGTATTTGATTACACCAGTTAAGGGAAAATTGATTAGTTAATACGAACAACTAGGAAATTTGGCTTTTCGGCTAATCGAATTTTCCCTGAAATTCAAATCGAAGTCCATTTTGGATACTTTGATTTGCTCAATCCAAGTATATAGCATGACTGTTTAGCTGATTGTCTATGGATGAAACTGAGGTCTAACACAGGTGGTGCAGTTGTGCCGTCTGCATTTTAGCAGTGTTATAGCCAAGGATCCAAGTTCTTCTGCATTTACCAGTGTTATAGTCATGGATCCAGGATCTTCTGCTTCTCCTTTAGGGAGAGGTTTTTTCATGGAACAACAGTTCTTTATTAGTGATGAGCGAGCATGCTCGGCCAAATACGATATGTTTGAGCGCCATGCTCGAGTCCACTCCCCACACCCTAATTAGCCAATTAGCGTGCGGGGAGGAACTGGCATTCACTGTAATGCCGTAACCATGTTGGCTACTGCCATTACAGTGATTGGCTGGCCGGGAACGTGTCATCGGGTGCTATATAGCACCCGGTGACATGTGACCCGGCTCAGTCCGAGTCAGGGAGAGCTGCTGCAAGGAGGGGCAGATAGTGTAGGGATAGAAAATGGCTAGGCAGGGCTAGGTTTTTGTTGAAAAGACCCAAAAGCACTTTTAAGGACTATTGTTATATCTGGCTGCAATATTTTTTTTTCATGGGGGGGCAAAATTAGCGCAAGTTTGCCTGACCTAAACACCACCTGCGCAGCGTGTGCATTATAACGTTTCTGTATTCTATATACCTGACATCCGGTGTCATTTTTTTCTGCCGCTAATCAAGGTGACATTACCTGTGTTTAGAGATGAGCGAATCATGCAAAAAATTATTCGCCGAACATTCGCCAAACTTTTCCTAAAATTCGTATATTCGACGAATAGATTTGTTGTATTTGCGTACAATATATACGTTATTATGTGCTATTAGCGAATATTCGCTCACTAATAACGAACGTTCATTTTTCAAAAGGTACGCAACTTTATACGCTTTTAATCTATACACTGTTGCGTACAAATATAAGTCTCGCGAATGCACGCACAACGCTACGTCGTGGCATGCGAACCTCAGAGTCAGAGCGAATTTTGCAAGATGGCAACGGCAAGCAGGCGTTCGTGTCCATTCAGCTCTGAAGAGCTAAAGTACATGGTCCAGAAGATGGACAAGCTGGGCTATGATGGCAGTGGCACCCATCAACACCCGCACCAAGAAAAAAAACAAATAGTGGAGCGGGTGATACAAGGCCTGCGCTATCACTGTCAGAGTGAGCGGACCCCGGGCCAGGTCCAAAGGAAGTGGTCGGACCTCAAATTTAAGTGCCCAGAGCGGCTAAGGCAGATCCGGGATGAGATACGAGAGGGTGAGTAACCAAAAATATTTGATAAGTAAAAAATTAGTTTACTGTCTGTATTGTATATGTACCAGTGCCATTAAAGAAAACCGTATAGGACCACGTGGGAGTGCGTAGTGCGCTGCAGCAATTTTCTTTCATGCTAGGCCACGCCTCTAACTACACTCAAAGGCTAGGGCTACACAACGACATTTGTCGCGCTACATTGTGTCACACCAATGTCGAGCGACAATTTTTATAATGGAAGTCTATGGTGTAGCACTGCGACATGCGACATGCTGCGACTGCGACACGACAGTCGCAGAAAAGTCCATCCAGCATGTCGCAGTGCAACACCATAGACTTCCATTGTAAAAATTGTCGCGCGACATTGGTGCGACACACTGTCGCGAGTGTAGTTGTGCACTATGTGTCGCGTGACACATGTCGTCGTGCAGCCCTAGCCAAACAAGTGAAGGTATTCTGAGATACGTACCCCTTCCCAGTAATTTGCCTTAGGCTACATTCACATATGTGGCATTGATCTGGCAGGCTGTTCCACGGTATTTGTCCTGCCAATTCCCGGCGTTCTTGCGGATCAGCGTCGTCCCCCATTATTGTTAATGGTGCTGGCCATTCTCCCTTTTGTGTTAGGCAAATGCCGGATCCGGACAGATCCGGTGGGCTGTTCCCGGCCGTAACAGCCCGCCGGATCTCTAGCGCTAGTGTGAAAGTACCCTTATATGCCCCTTCATAGTTAGCGCTTCCTCCTCCTACACACAGACTCAAAGACGTGCTCATGCTGCAGCTAATGTGTCTGGAGTGGGTGATTCAAAATATATTCCCACGATAACGATATTAAGAAATTTATCACAATAAATACCCATTTAGAAGAAAAAAACACTTTGGGCCACAAGGAGAAGGCATTATACTGTATGGGGGCAGCCACAAAGAGACATTATACTGTATGGGGGTCACAAGGAGACATTATATTGGACGTCGGGGAAGGTTAAGGGACTGCTCCCTGCTTACCGTCACCCATCTCTGCTTCCTATGGATGCAAAGACAGCTGACCACGGGACATAGCCACCCGTTGCCGGACACTAAAATCCTGACTGTCCTGCCGAATCCGGAACGGTTGGGACTGGAGCTATGGTATACTAGTGCATTGTATGTGCTGTATTTATATTTGTTATGTTTGTACCTGCAGAATGTGACACACAGACATCTTTTATTCATTCATTCATTCATTCAACCCCCCACCCCTCCCAACAAATGCTCCCTCCATCAAATATGCACCCCAGATATTCTATGTTCCCTTCACTCCCCATCATATCGCCCTCCTCTCACCCATAATATCTTCATAGTAGTATACAGTGTTAGTATTAAAACGGTCATCATAACAATTGTGTATGGATTTATGTTGCAGAGCACCGTCAGCGACGTCGACAGCGTCAACAGCAGGGACGTGCCCGGACGGCCCCTGAAGGACCTTCTAGTAAGTGTAAACATATTTAATTTATTTTTAATCCAGGCTATGTGGGAGTGCAGCAGCAGTGATATAAGAGCACTAGTGGTTAGAAATGGGATCCAGCCCCAAACTATTCAGATGTATCAACATCAGAAGTTACAACTGTTCATTTGAGTTGAATGTAATGCCATTATTTAAATTTTGACAGCTACTGCACCAGAGAGGAGCTCCTCTGCCCCTCCTCCACCCCAACCTTAGAGGAGGGTCCCACCTGGCCTTCATACACCCCCAGCCCAGCTACCAGAGGCAGAAGGTAGGTAAAATAAAAAGTGTAATGGGTGGACCTTCTGTCTTCAAAATACAAGCTAATTTTATGTTTTATCTTTTATAGCTCCAACCGTCAGGGGGGATATCGAGTTTTCCCCAGGCCCATGGGAAGACCACCCAGTATGGGTGTCCCGTAAGTACAAACCCCTAATTCACAGAAGTGTAATATTTTCAAGCACTAGGATCATGCCACCCAACATGTTATTGATAACTAGACTGTGTACACATTATGTTCTCCAAGTGGTTAGTGAAGCAGACATATCACAATAATTTTAAAATCAAGGTAGTGAAAGAAGTAGAAACTTGTGTTACCCCAAAAATATTTAACAAAAATGTGTCATACATGACATAATATTATAGTACATTGGCAATCTCTTTTTAACAAAGCGAGAAACAGCCCTGCACCTCACATAGATCCAGAGATCTGCCCCAATTACTCTGCTACATCAAGCTGGTTACTCAAGGGTAGTGTGACTAGTGTCTATTCTGCTGCATGTCAGGACTCGTGTCCATCTCTCCCTATCACAGCTCAGGACAGGAGGCAGTTGAAGATTTAAACTGAGCATGTGCGGCCTTCTCAGTGAGCAGTTCAAAGAAAATTTAGAAAAAAAAATGGCTCATTATTTAAAAATATATTTCACTGAATAACTGAGTCAGTTCTAGTAGATATACAAAATATTTCATGACATGCAACTAGTATTCAGATCCAGGTGCTGCTTTGAAAGTTTAGAATATTTTTTGTGGGACAACCCCTTTAACTTGATATTACATATGAATTATATTTGTTTCCACCCCTACAGACATACCCACTGAGTTCGAGATGGAGGCTGCCATGCGGCGATTTGGCCTGAAGCTCCACGCTGCCACCCGCCTCCTACGCAGCCTCCAGCTGGACCACCTGGAGCTGCAGCAAATGATGGCGGCACGTCGGCATCCGCTTTAATTTTTATTTTATTTATTTTTTGTATTTTTCTGTTTTTAAAAAGTTATTTTATTATTATTATCATTATTATTATTATTATTATTATTAATAATATTAGGTATATAACCTGTGGTTTGATGTTTTTGTACACCTTTAACCCCTTCCTGACATACTGTGAAGAAATATTGTTAGGAAACATATGTACGTAACGCACAAGTGCTGCCAAAAATGACACGGAACAGGCACTCCAATACAAGGGGTATAAAGAAGGGCCTCGTTCACATTGTGGAACAATTGTTCTTGTTGTGGGACTCATACACTCATAAAGCCTATGCACAAAGTGACAAGTGTGCCAAAAATTACAAGGAACAGGCACTCCGATACACCTTTAATTACACATAAAGGAGGGCATCAGACACACCCGTGAACAGACCCATGAAAACATTATTTTTGAGGGACTGGTGGTGAACAGACCCATGAAAACATTATTTTTGAGGGACTGGTGGTGAACAGACTCTTGAAAACATTATGGTTGAAGGCCTGGTGGTGAACAGACCCATGAAAACATTATGGTTGAAGGCCTGGTGGTGAACAGATCCATGAAAACATTATGGTTGAAGGCCTGGTGGTGAACAGACCCATGAAAACATTAATTATGGGGGTAACGTTAACTAACAACAGCTACAAGCGTAGAAAACGGAGGAGGAGGTAGACAACAGTGTTTGCTTTTGAAATAGGGTTTTGTAGACTTCGGGTTTGCACAGCCCATGACATGACACTAGACATTTGGCTGTAAAATTATGGCCCGGCTGACAGCAACAGTGGGAAGACAGCACTCAGACTATTCTGCCCTGCAAGGCCTGATCTAATCACCAGCATCAGCAAGAGGAGTATGAAATTCGGATGTAATCCAGCCTTTATTCATTTTTATAAAGGTATTTTTTTGAACACTGCCTGGTGACAGATTTGTCCTTTTGGGTGTCACCACCCCCCCAGCGGCACTAAAAACCCTCTCTGACATGACACTTGAGGCTGGGCAGGAAAGAAGCCCTAGTGCATAGTGGGACAGTTCCAGCCACTGTTGTAATCTGCCTGCCCAGAAGTCCAGGGGGTCTGAGAAGAGGCTTTGTGAGCCAGACTGCAGGTAAGCCTGAACCTGCTCATTGAGGTGGGTGATCTGGGCCTGCTCACTTGGCTGCAGCTGTTGGGAGCCTGAAGAGTAAAATTCCTGCATCATACTCATTAGGCTTAACTGTCTGCTGCTGGTTGTGGCAGAAGGTGGATTACTCGGCCGGACCTCCTTCTCAGACATGCTGGCAGCAGGCTGGGGCTGGCTGAAAGCTCTGGCCAGGTTACTACATAGCTTCTCCCGCAATGAGACTAATTTCTCTTCCCTTTCCTGGGGAGGAAAACAATCCCCCATGTTGGATTGATACCGCGGGTCCAGAAGCATCGCCAGCCAGTATTCGTCAGTCTGCCTTATGTTTAGGATACGTCTGTCAGTGCGTAAGCATGTGAGCATACAACTCGCCATCCTGCCCAGCGTGCCTGAGAGGCCACTTCTTTCCATCTCAGCCTCTCTCTGAGAAACTTCTGTGTCCCTGAAAGTCTCATCCTCCACCTGTGTCTCCTCCTCCTCCTCCTGGTCATCAACATCACCCTCATTAAAATCCTCCTCCTCTTCCCCCTCCTCTAACTGAAGCTCCTCATCCTCATCCTGCTCCACAAGGGAACTTTGGCGTTGGGGCTCCCCTACAGTGACAGCATGGCTGCCAATAGACAAATGACCAGGATTTCCTTCCCCCATTGCCCCCTGCTGCATGAGCGTGAGTGTCTTTTCCAGCACAAATATTATTGAAATTACGTCGTTCACACCGCAGCTGTCCCGGCTGACCAATTTGGTGGCTTCTTCTAAGGGCCTTAGAACCGTGCAGGCATCTTGGACCAGCCTCCACTGCCGGAAATCAAAGCCGCACCTGCTCCCTATGCTGGAAGATTCTAGCTGCTGCTGGACAAAATCGTCCACTGCTCTATGCTGCTCTAGGAGTCGCTGCAACATGTGAAGAGTGGAATTCCACCGGGTCGCCACGTCACCGCTTTGACGCTGCAGTTCCACCAGAGCGTGCCGAGGTACATATGAATGGCTAAAATGAGTGCAAAGCTTCCGCGACTTTGCCAGCACTGTGCGCAGGCCAGTGAATGTTTTTAGAAATCTTTGCACCACTAGATTTAGCACATGTGCCATACAGGGAGCATGCGAGAATTGACCCAGGTTCAGCGCTGCCACTATATTTGTCCCATTGTCACTCACTACCTTGCCCACTTCCAGCTGACGTGGAGTCAGCCAGTGCGCTATTTGCTGCTTCATGTAATGCAGCAAGCGCTGGCCTGTGTGGCTGCTACTGCCAAGACAAACTAAGTCTAACACTGCATGGCAGCGTTTCACCTGACACATGTGATATGAAGGAGGTAACTCGCTGCCCTGACGCTCCAGCAGGCAGACTGCCCGTGGAGGTGGAAGCGGATAGTTGTTGGGTGCTCTGCTGCAATCCTGGCTGGAAAGCACGTGGAGGTGCCAACAGCAATTGACTGGGTTGCTGGGGTGTTCCTGCCTCGCTGCCACTAAATACATTCAGCCAGTGGGCAGTAAAGGACATGTATTGCCCCTGGCTGTAAGCACTGCTCCAGGTGTCCACCGTGACGTGCACCGTGCTGCAGAGAGACAGCTGCAGGGAGCGTCCAATATTCTCTGCCACGTGGGAGTAAAGGGCGGGGATAGCTTTGTTTGAAAAGTAATGCTGGCTAGGGACCTGCCAGCGTGGCTGAGCGCAAGCCATTAGCTCCCTAAAAGCTGGGCAGTCAACCAGCTGGTATGGCAGAGACTGCACAGCCAGCAACTTTGTCAGGTGACCGTTCAGTTTGCGCACTGTCGGATTACTTGTGGCGTAAAAATGCTTCCTGGCCATGCACTCGGCAATGGAATGGACGGCTGCCGAATGAGAGGAGGTGGAGACATGCACGCACTGGGCGGCGATGAGGTGGATGTACTACTTACACCCCGGGATGCGGGCTGAGCTATGACCCTGGATGCGGCCTGCCTGACAGAAGGGACCCCCAGAGAAGTAACCAGCTCTTTACTATTATTGGGCTGCTCTAAGTTGCCGGCGTGACGCCGCTTCAAATGGTTCCACAGAGCAGTGGTCCCAACATTTGCGGCTTTCCCACGGCTCAATTTCTGCTTACAGAAATTACACGTGGCCATACTGCTCTCCCCCGGCAAAATAGTAAAATACTTCCACACACCCGACGTGCGCCCTCCACAGCTGGCCAAGCTTCTCGCACGCTTACTTCCTGGTGCCGGCCCCACTATATGGCCCTGCAGCTGGTCTTTGTCCCTGTCTCTCCCTGTCTCTCTCTCCCTGCCTGATTATTACTAGCCCTGACCTGGCCCTGCACTTGCCCTGCATTATCCCTGATATATGTATGATAGATTCCCACTACAATTACACCCCAGTAATCACAGTGTCTCTGAACTTCACAAATTCTCAGCAGTGCTTCTGCTCGCCTCAGCAGTCGCAGCGGAAATGAAGCGTCACTGGCTTACTGAGCCTGAGCCAATCAGAGCAAGCCCAGCCTACTAGGTCAGGTGACCGCTTTCTTCCCGGGCTTTTGCGCAGATAAACGAACGAACAGTAAAAGATTGCTAATAAATTGAATTCGTACGCAACAGCATATACAGTAATTAATTTGTACGCAATTGCGTATAATTTATAGGACAAACTACGTAGCGAATGCGTACAAAGCCGAAGCGTATCGACTAATATTCGGATTCGCTTCGCAGCTGAAAAATCCCAAGATTCGATACGAATCTACGAAGCGGCGAATAGATTCGCTCATCTCTACCTGTGTTGTATGTGCATTATAACGTTTCTGTATCCTATATACCTGACATCCGGTGTCATTTTTTCTGCAGCTAATCAAGGCGACATTACCTGCGCTGCGTCTGCTGTAAAACGTTTGCGCAAGGAGGGACAGGTAGTGTAGGGATAGGATTTGGCTAGGCAGGGCTAGTTGTTCTGTTTAAAAGACCCAAAAGTCCTTTTAAGGACTATTGTTATATCTGGCTGCAATATATTTTTTCATGGGGTGGGGGGGCAAAATTAGCGCAAGATTGCCTGACCTAAACACCACCTACGCAGCGTTTGCATTATAACGTTTCTGTATCCTATATACCTGACATCCGGTGTCATTTTTTTCTTCCGCTAATCAAGGCTACATTACCTGTGTTGCGTCTGCTGTATAACGTTTGCGCAAGGAGGGACAGATAGTGTAGGGATAAGATTTGGCTAGGCAGGGCTAGTTTTTCTGTTGAAAAGACCCAAAAGTCCTTTTAAGGGCTATTGTTAAATCTGGCTGCAATATATATATATTTTTGGGGGGGCGAATATTGCGCAAGGTTGCTTGACCTAAACACCACCTGCTCAGCGTGTGAGGAAGGGGTGCATGGAAATACGTTCAGCCGATTTCCTCTGGTGGGGTAGCGAAGTCAGGGGCAATCCAGGCCTTGTTCATTTTGATAAGCGTCAACCTGTCAGCATTTTCAGCTGACAGGCGGATGCACTTATCACTTATTATGCCCCCAGCAACACTAAATACCCGCTCCGACAAATCGCTGGCGGCAGGGCAGGCCAGCACCTCCAAGGTGTAGAGCTCCAGTTCGTGCCACGTGTCCAGCTTAGACACCCAATAATTATAAGGCACAGAGGGATCACTGAGGATGTTGACACGGTCAGCTAGGTACTCCTTTACCATCTTCCAAAACTTTTCCCTCCTTGTGACACTAGGCCGCTCATCAGGGTGAGGGTGCTGGCGGGGTGTCATAAAACTGTCCCAGGCCTTGGAGAGTGTCGCCCTGCCTCTTTTAAAACTGCTGTGTGTTCCCCTCGTCTCCCCTCCTGCCCAAGGAACTACGTATTCTGCCGCCAGCATTGTCAGCTGGAAATTTTTGGAGCAATTTTTCTACAAGGGTCTTCTGGTATTGCACCATTTTGCTAGTCCTCTCCACCAGAGGAATAAGAGATGAGAAGTTC
The DNA here is from genome assembly GCA_900303285.1 of Rhinella marina. NCBI lineage: Eukaryota > Metazoa > Chordata > Amphibia > Anura > Bufonidae > Rhinella > Rhinella marina. The sequence continues at coordinate 121 of ONZH01019727.1, read as the reverse complement.
TCTTTGTAGCGGGGGTTGAGAAGGGTGAACAACCAGTAATTGGTGTTGGCTAAAATGCGTATAATGCGAGGGTCACGGGAAAGGCTGCATAGCATGAAGTCAGCCATGTGTGCCAGAGTCC
>ONZH01019726.1:0-104967 GCA_900303285.1 Rhinella marina | reverse complement strand
AGGCTTTGTTCATTTTAATAAGCGTCAGCCTGTCAGCGCTGTCAGTTGACAGGCGTGTACGCTTATCGGTGATGACGCCACCAGCTGCACTGAATACCCGCTCTGACAGCACGCTAGCGACAGGGCAGGCCAGCACCAAGGCGTACAGTGCCAGTTCAGGCCACGTGTCCAGCTTTGAAACCCAGTAGTTGTATGGAGCAGAGTGATCGCTACAGACGTTGGTATGGTCAGCTAGGTACTCCCTCACCATCTTTCTGTACAGCTCCCCCCTACTCTGCCTAGACTGTGGACAGGTGACAGTGTCTTGCTGGGGTGACATAAAAGTGGCAAAGGCCTTGGAGAGCGTTCCCCTGCCAGTGCTGGACAAGCTGCCTGCTCGCCTCCTCTCCCCCGCTACTTGGCCCACAGAACCATGCCCTCTGCCGCTAGCAGCGTCAGATGGGAAGAATTGTTTCAGCTTGTGCACCAGGGCCTGTTGATATCTATTCACTCTCATACTCCTTTCCTCTGCAGGGATGAGAGTGGAAAGGTTCTGCTTGTACCGTGGGTCCAGGAGAGTGAACACCCAGTAATCGGTGTTTGAAAAAATGCTTCTAACGCGAGGGTCACGGGATAGGCAGCCTAACATGAAGTCTGCCATGTGTGCCAGAGTCCCAACACGCAAGAATTCCTTCTCCTCACTAGCCTGACTCTCCATTTCCTCCTTCTCCTCCAAGTCCTCCTCTTCAGCCCATACACGCTCAAGAGTTAAGGACTGAGCACTGGTACCCTCTACTGTCTCGCCGACATTCTCCTCCTCTTCCTCCTCATCCTCATCCCCCTCCTCCGATACGCGCTGAGAAACAGACCGGAGGGTGCTCTGGCTATCAAGCGACGTATCTTCCTCCACCGTCTCTTGTGACGAGCGCAAAGCATCCGACTTGATGCTGAGCAGTGAGTTTTTCAACAGGCAAAGCAGCGGGATGGTGAGGCTGATAATGGCGGCATCGCCGCTGACCATCTGTGTTGGCTCCTCAAAGTTGCTCAACACCTGGCAGATATCAGACATCCACGTCCACTCCTCATTGTAGACTTGAGGAATCTGACTGACCTGACTACCAGTTCTGGTGGAAGTTGACATCTGGCAGTCTACAATCGCTCTGCGCTGCTGGTAAACTCTGGATAACATGTTTAATGTCGAATTCCATCTTGTGGGCACGTCGCACAACAGTCGGTGAGCGGGCAGTTGTAGGCGGTGCTGCGCTGCCCTGAGAGTGGCAGCATCTGTGGTCGACTTGCGGAAATGCGCACAGATGCGGCGCACCTTGGTGAGCAAATCAGACAGATTGGGGTATGTCTTGAGGAACCGCTGAACTATTAGATTGAACACGTGGGCCAGGCATGGCACATGTGTCAGTCTGCCGAGTTGCAGAGCCGCCACCAGGTTACGCCCATTGTCACACACAACCATGCCTGGCTTGAGGTTCAGCGGTGCCAGCCACACATCGGTCTGCGCCGTGATGCCCTATAACATCTCTTGGGCGGTGTGCCTTTTGTCACCTAAGCTCAGCAGTTTGAGCACCGCCTGCTGGCGCTTACCCACGACACTGCTGCTGCACCTAGAGCTACCGACTGAAAACGCCGTGCCCACGGATGGTAATTCGGTGGAGGAGGAGGAGGGGTCGGAGGAGGAGGAGGCATAGTACGTCTGAGAGACCGTGACCGAGGTAGGCCCCGCAATCCTCGGTGTGGGCAGTAGGCAGTACATGAGCGGCCCCAGGGTCATTCTCGGTCCCAGCCTCCACCAAGTTAACCCAATGTGCCGTCAGTGAGATATAGTGTCCCTGCCCGGCAGCACTTGTCCACGTGTCCGTGGTTAGGTGGACCTTCTCAGAAACAGCGTTGGTCAGGTCACGGATGATGTTCTGTGACACGTGCTAGTGTAGGGCTGGGACGGCACATCGGGAAAAATAGCGGCGGCTGGGGACCGAATACCGAGGGGCAGCCACCGCCATGAGATTGCGAAGGGCCGTGGTCTCTCCCAGCCTATAGGGCAGCATCTCCAGGCTAAGCAATTTGGAGATGTGGACGTTGAGGGCTTGGGCATGTGGGTGGGTGGAACTGTATTTCCTCTTGCGCTCCAGCGTCTGCTGTAAAGACAGCTGAACGCAGCGCTGGGACACTTTGGTGGACACTGTGGAGGATCGTGGAGGCGAAGGTGTGGTTTTCCGGCGGGAGGCGCTCGTGCTGGGGTCCTGGGCAGGGGGTTGACTAGCAGAGGCAGCGAGTGACGCAAGGGGTTGACTAGCAGAGGCAGCGAGTGACACAGGGGAAGGAGCAGTGGTGTGACCCGCAGGAGGTGGTGAACGGCCTTGGTTCCATTGAGTGGGGTGTTTAGCACTCATATGCCTGCGCATGCTGGTGGTGGTTAGGCTAGTAGTGGTGGCACCCCTGCTGATCCTGGTGTGGCACAGGTTGCACACCACAGTCCGTCGGTCATCCTCACTTTCTTTAAAGAACCTCCAGACTTGCGAACATCTAGGCCTCGCCACGGGAGCTTCACTACGTGAAACAGTTGCTGCTGATGCACCAGCTCTGGCCCTGCTTCTCCCTCTGGCCACACCACTGCCTCTTCCAACCTGTTCTGGTGCAGCACTCGCCTCCGCCTCAGAAGCACTGTCTTCACTCGGCATATCAACCCAGCTTGGGTCAGTCACCTCGTCATCCTCCGATTCCTCAGTCTGCTCCCCCCTCGGACTTCCTGCCCTGACAACAACTTCACCACTGTCTGACAACCGTGTCTCCTCATCGTCCGACACCTCTTTACAAACTTCTTCCACTAACTCAACATTGTCATCATCATCATCATCACCCACAGACTGCGACAGTTGGAAAACTTGGGCATCGGGAACGAGGTCAGCGGCAACCTGAGAAGTGGTTTGTGACTCTGGGAAGGGTCCAGAAAACAGTTCCTCAGAGTATGCCGGATCGCATTCCAAATTTTACTGGGAGGGGGCAGACTGGGGGGAAGGAGGTTGAGGTGGAGGAACCAGAGGAGTGCTCCCTTGGGTAACGTGGGTGGACTGCGTGTAAGACTGACTGGTGGACAAATTACTTGAAGCATTATCCGCAATCCACGAGATCAGCTGTTCGCACTGTTGTGGTTTCAACAGTCCCTCTACCACGTGTCCCTGTAAGTTGAGACATGAAGCTAGGGAGTGTAGCTCTGCGGCGTTCCACAGCTCCTTCATCAGCAGGTACTGTCTCACCCTGCCCAGGACCACGGCCTCTGCCCCCTGCAGTAATTGAATGCCCACGCCCACGCCAATGCCCACGCCCTCGTCCTCGACCCTTAGCCCTGGGGTTCAACATTTTCTGTATATAAGTGTATTATATAAAAAAAATAAATAAATGGGCCTGGTGTACTGAAACCCACAAACTTGTTCAGTCTGGTTTAATTAAGTGACTTACAGAAAGTGTCCCCTGGACAGAAAATACGGATTGGAGTGAGTGTGCTGAACTGTGACACACAGAAAGGTTCCACGCAGCTGTGTGAAATGGATTTGTATCACTGAGCTAAAACAACAAAAAAAACTAATTTTTTTATGTTTTGTTTTCTATATTTTTTTTGTAGTTTTGTTTTTTTTGGGAACGTGACGTGCAGGAACTATCGTAGACCTAACTCACACCCTGTTAATGGTGGCTATTTAGACTGCGACCCAGACAAATGTCGCACAGAGATTTTTGGGATCAAGCTATATACGTGACAGGCAGCAAAAGACTTGGTTGTATTTAGTGATGTACAGAAAGTGTCACCTGGACAGAAAATACGGATTGAAGTGAGTGTGCTGAACTGTGACACACAGAAAGGTTCCACGCAGCTGTGTGAAATGGATTTGTTTCACTGAGCTAAAACAACAAAAAAACTAATTTTTTTAATATATTTTGTTTTCTATATTTTTTTTGTAGTTTTGTTTTTTTGGGAACGTGACGTGCAGGAACTGTCGTAGACCTAACTCACACCCTGTTAATGGTGGCTATTTAGACTGCGACCCAGACAAATGCCGCACAGAGATTTTTGGGATCAAGCTATATACGTTGCAGCAAATGACTTGGTTGTATTCAGTGACGTACAGAAAGTGTCACCTGGACAGAAAATACGGATTGGAGTGAGTGTGCTGAACTGTGACACACAGAATGGTTCCACGCAGCTGTGTGAAATGGATTTGTATCACTGAGCTAAAACAACAAAAAAACTATTTTTTTTAATATATTTTGTTTTGGATTTTTGTTTTTTTTGGAACGTGACGTGCAAGAACTATCATAGAGCTAACTGACACCCTACTGACGGTGGCTATTTAGACTGCGACCCAGACAAATGTCGCACAGAGATTTTTGGGATCAAGCTATACACGTGACAGGCAGCAAAAGACTTGGTTGTATTATGTGACGTACAGAAAGTGTCACCTGGACAGAAAATAGTGAGTGTACTGAACTGTGACACACAGAATGGTTCCACACTGCTGTGTGCAATGGATTTGTATCACTGAGATATAACATTAAAATAAAAAAAGGGGGTTATATATGGTGATAGCTGCACTACTAGTGCCAGCCAGCCAAGCCAGGAGACAAAAAAAAATGTCTTGTAGCCCTTAGAAGGACTGTTGGGTTCTTTGTGGGTGATTCCTGCCTAACAGAGAACTAAATGCAGGCCCTAACACTGTCCCTGAAACGCAGCAGCTCTATCCCTAACGACATCCAGACGGCATCTGAGCCGAGCACCGCGGCCAGTCAGTAGTATATTCCAGGGTCACCTGATCAGGCCAGCCAACCACTGCTATAGACATGTAAGGGCCCCACGTGATGCTGGGTGTACCGCAGAGTCTCCTGGCTTGTGATTGGCTGAGTTTATAGGCGCCAAAAAAGCATGATGCGGAAGTTGCCATTTCCTCGAGCATGGCGAGATACTCGTCCGAGCAGCGAGCACTTACGAGTACCCTAATACTCGAACGAGCACCAAGCTCGGACGAGTATGCTCGCTCCTCTCTAGTCCTTGTCCATCTGCTGCATAAAGAAATCAGTGACCACCTTCCTTTGCTAGTACAGGCGGTCCAACATATGGTATGTGGAGTTCCAATGGGTGGAAATGTTGCATATCAGATGATGTTGGGGAAGAGCATCTTGCCTTTGCAGCTTAACCCCTTCAACCCCGGGCCTGTTTTCACCTTCCTGACCAGGCCATTTTTTGCAAATCTGACATGTGTCACTTTATGTGGTAATAACTTTGGAACGCTTTTACTTATCCAGGCCATTCTGAGATTGTTTTCTCGTCACATATTGTGCTTCACGATAGTAGTAAATTTGTGGCAAAATATTTCATTTTTATTTATAAAAAAAATACCAAACTTAACAAAAATTTGGAAAAATTTGAAAATTTCCAAATTTAAAATTCTCTACTTTTAAAATACATAGTAATACCTCCAAAAATAGTTATTATTTTACATTCCCCATATGTCTGCTTTATGTTTGGAACGTGTTCAAAATGATATTTTAGTTTTTTGGGGCGTTAGAAGGCTTCGAAGTTTAGAAGCAAATCTTAAATTTTTAGAAGATTTCAAAAACCCATTTTTTTTAGGAGCAGTTCAGTTAAAAAGTCACTATGTGGGGCTTACATAGTGGAAACTCCCCATAAATCACCCCATTTTAGAAACTACACCCTTCAAGCTATTCAAAACTGATTTTACTAACTTTGTTAACCCTTTATGTGTTCCATGAGAATTGACAGAAAATTTGAATGAATTTTCAAATTTTCCCTTTTTTTAGCAGATTTTAAATTTTAATCCATTATCCATGATACACATCAAGGGTTAACAGCTAAACAAAACTCAAAATATATTACCCCGATCCTGTAGTTTACAGAGACACCCCATATGTGCACAAAAGTATGGGGGCACAGCAGGCTTCACAGTGGAAGGAGCACCATATGGCTTTTGGAGAGCGAAATAATAATTGGGAGCTATGTCGCACATGAAGACCCCCTGAGCTGGCCCTACAGTGGAAACCCCCCAAAAGTGACCCCATTTTGGAAAGAGCACCCCTTAAGGAATCTTTCAAGGTGTGTGGTGAGCACTTTAAGCTCAATGGTTTTTCCTAGAATTAGGATTCACACAGAAGTGAAAATGAAAAATTGCAATTTTTTGACAAAAAAGTTGCTATACACCCACATTTTTCACTTTCACAAAGGGTAACGGGACAAAATGCACCCCACAGTTTTATCACCATTTCCCCCCAAATACGGCAACACCCCATATGTGCTCGTAGCCCAATGTACTGGCGCACAGCAGGCTTCACAGTGGAAGGAGCACCATATGGCTTTTGAAGAGCGAAATTAGCTGGAATAATAATTGGGAGCTATGTCGCACATGAAGACCCCCTGAGCTGGCCCTACAGTGGAAACCCCCCAAAAGTGACTCCATTTTGGAAAGAGCACCCCTTAAGGAATCTTTCAAGGTGTGTGGTGAGCACTTTGAGTTCAATGGTTTTTCCTAGAATTAGGATTCACGCGGAAGTGAAAATGAAAAATTGCAATTTTTTGACAAAAAAGTTGCTATACACCCACATTTTTCACTTTCACAAAGGGTAACGGGACAAAATGCACCCCACATTTTGATCACCATTTCCCCCCGAATACGGCAACACCCCATATGTGCTCGTAGCCCAATGTACTGGCGCACAGCAGGCTTCACAGTGGAAGGAGCACCATATGGCTTTTGGAGAGCGAAATTAACTGGAATAATAATTGGGAGCTATGTCGGACATGAAGACCCCCTGAGCTGGCCCTACAGTGGAAACCCCCCAAAAATGACCCCATTTTGGAAAGAGCACCCCCGTGCAAACATTTTAAGTGGTAGAAAGGGTACTTTTTTTTAAAACTGGGGTCTCACAGAAGGCAGAAATGCAAGTAACAGCATTTCAAAGCACACATTTGTGAAAATGAAAAATTACAAGCAGACCCCAATTTTTCAGATTCACAAGGGGTTAAAGGAGAAAATGCACCCCAATACATGTTCCCCATTTTTCCCCCATTAAAACAACACCCCATTTGTGCTTGTAGCCCGCTGTATGGGCGCACAGCAGGCCACCAGAGGCAAACTGCAAAATGTGGATTTTGCAGGCCAGATTTAACAGACATGGTTTTTTATTTGCCATGTTGCTTTTAAAAATTTCCTGAGGTCCCCAACGACTAAAAACCCCAAGAAGTGACCCCATTTTGGAAAGAGCACCCCTGTACGGACATTTTAAGTGGTAGAAAGGGTACTTTTTAGCAAACTGGAGTCTCACAGAAGGCAGAAATGCAAGTAACAGCATTTCAAAGCACACATTTGTGAAAATGAAAAATTACAAGCAGACCCCAATTTTTCAGATTCACAAGGGGTTAAAGGAGAAAATGCACCAAATGCATGTTCCCCAATTTTTCCCCATTAAAACAACACCCCATTTGTGCTTTTAGCCCGCTGTATGGGCGCACAGCAGGCCACCAGAGGCAAACTGCAAAATGTGGATTTTGCAGGCCAGATTTAACAGACATGGTTTTTTTATTTGCCATGTTCCTTTTAAAAATTTCCTGAGGTCCCCAACAACTAAAAACCCCAAGAAGTGACCCCATTTTGGAAAGAGCACCCCTGTACAGACATTTTAAGTGGTAGAAAGGGTACTTTTTAGCAAACTGGAGTCTCACAGAAATGAATATGTAGTGATGGTGAAAAGTGGATATGTAAGATACAGACTTAAATGTGAGGTGTAAAGTGAAACAAATTCAGGATACATCAGGGATGAAACTAATCCATGGATTGGTGGTAGATTCTGAAACAATCCTTGATGCACAGGCCAGATTTCTCAGGGCAGGTTTCGAAGTGGTGTATAGTGTCCGTCCTAATCCCCCTTTTGGAACACACCCTGCATCGTTTTTGGGTCCTTCCCTTCCTAGCTGTTTGGGGAACTTCACCAGGGAAATGTTGTCCTGGTACAACTCTGGGGGCCTCTTCTGCTTAATTTGGAAAAATTAGGGCCTTGATCACTACTTCTTGAAAGTGAAGGAAAGTTCCTGTGTGTCCTGCAGATTTATATAGCACATACGCATTGTACATTGCCATCTGTACAAGGTGTACGGCTAGTTTTTTGTACCACACTTTTGTTTTTCGTGTGGCACTGTAGGGCTTCAGAACTTGATCTGAAAGATCAGCTCCTCAAATGTGCTTGTTGTAGGCCAGGATGCAGTCCGGTTTGGGGACACTGGTAGTGGTACCACGTACACGGGCAGGGGAGCTGGTGTTGGGGTGAATGCTGGTCAGTACAAGGACCTCCCTCTTGTCCTTGTACTTAACCACCATCATGTTTTTGTGGAGGAGAGCCCTACTTTCACCCTTCCTCAGTGGTTGCCCTACCAGGGATCTAGGGAGGCCTCTCTGATTTTTACGTACTGTGCCGCAAGCCACAGTACACCTGGCACTTAGGGACATGAAGAGGGGTAAGCTGGTATAATAGTTATCCACGTAGAGGTGGTAACTCTTATCCAGCAGTGGGTGCAGCAAGTCCCACACTAGTTTCCCACTAACTCCTAGGCCAGGGGTGCATTCTGGGGGTTCTATCCGTGAATCTTTGCCTTCATAGACCCGGAACCTATAGGTGTACCCTGACCTACTCTCACAGAGCTTGTACATTTCTATGCCATACCTTGTCCGCTTGCCGGGCAGGTACTGGCGGAATTTTAACCTCCCCTTGAAATGCACCAGGGACTCATCAATACAGATGTTTTCTTCTGGGGTGTACACTTCAGAAAACTTGGCGCTGAAGTGGTCAAGGAAGGTCTAATTTTGTAAAGCCGATCAAATGTCGGGTCACTTTGGGGAGGACACTGTGCATTATCATTGTAATGCAAAAATTTCGACTCAAATCGATACCGGGTCATGGGGGCACTGAATATTGGAGTGTGGTACAAGACATCCGCTCTCCAATACTGTCTCATTTCTGTTTTTTTAATAAGCCCCATGTGCAGCACCAGCCCCCAGAAATTTTTTATTTCTGACACTGTTACTGGGGTCCAACCTAGGGGTCTTGCGAATTGTGATGTGGAGTTCTGGGTAATGAACTGCTGGGCGTATAAATTTGTTTGGGCCACAAGATTTACTAAATCGTCACTGAAAAAGATTTTGAAAAAATCTATTTCTGTGAAGCCCAAGCAGTCAATTTGAATTCCAGAGTTTCCCACAAACTCTGGAATTTGGGGCTGATAAACGTCAGGGGGTGGGGTCCATGTGGGGTCACTCTGGGGGGCTGCCTCAGCGGTCGTTCTGGGGCGCCTCCTAGAGGGTCCCTCATCAGCGGATGATGATGAGGAAGAGGTGGAGGAGTAGAGGAAAGTGGCGTCCTCTTTTCCTTCAGTGGCCGACTCGGTATCAGGCAAGGATGGCATATGCCTCTTCTGCCGAGTACACTCGTTGGGATGATTGGGACATTTTTAGTTTATTGGGGTGTGATGGGTGAAACGTGTAAAACTTTATTTAGTGTGAGGGGTGTGTATGTAGTGGTTTTACACGTGAAGGTGTTTTTACACGTGAAGGTGTTTTTAGTATTGACTTTGAATGAAAAAAAAAAAAGGGGAGGGGGAATAAAAAAAAAGGTCTTTTCAGTAATAAAAGTCTTCTAATAAAAAAAAAAAAAGTTTTTGCTGCAGGAAAAAGTTTTTACCGCACAAAAGAAAAAAAAAAGAGCAGATGCGATCAGTAATGGACACTACTGATCGGTGCTCAGTGGTTGCAAAATGTACGTATGCAGAACACGTGCAAAAACCTAAACTGACACTAAGGCCTCATGCACACGAACGTGTGCCGGCCGTGCCCGTGCTGCGGGCCGCAAACTGCGGTCCGCAATGTACAGGCACTGACCGTGAGGCCACCGCATGCGGATCGTGGACCCATTCACTTGAATGGGGTCTGCGATCCGCATCCGAGGGTCCGCACCGCAAAAAAGTAGTGCTTGCGCTACTTTTTTGCGGTGCGGAGGCACGTCCAGAAACACCACGGAAGCACACCGTAGTGCTTCCGTGGTGTTCCGATCCGTGCCTCCGCTCCTCATCTCCCGGATCGCGGACCCATTGAAGTGAATGGGTCCGCGATCCGTGATGCGGGCTGCACACGGCCGGTGCCCGTTTATTGCAGACTCGCCATATGCGGCCCGCAGCATGGGCACGGCCAGCACACGTTCGTGTGCATGAGCCCTAACTGAAATTTATCTAACTACCACTAACTGTGTTTTGTTTTTTTTCACACAAGTAAAAAAAAAAAAACAACCAAAAATATGCAGATGCTGCTTTTACAGCACGCACACAGATGGTGTGTGAGTGCAGAAACTGTAGTGAAAAAATTCACTACAGTCCTCTGCAAACAGCACGTACGCAGATACAGTGCGTTCGTGCAAAAACCTACACTGACACTAACTGAAATGTGATATATATCTGACTGACACTACCTAGAGTTTCAAAAAATGTGCTAACGCAGCACACACGCACACAAAACGTGTGTGCGTGCAAATACTGTAGTTAAAAAATTCACTACAGTATAAAAAACTGAACACTGGCTAAAAATTAAAACTTATATCTATATATATAGAGATATGGAGCTCTATATATATTTATATAAAACCCTAACTGTACTTTCTTCTTTTTTGACCAAAAAAAAAAAAAGCACAAAAAATGATCCCCAGGTGCTGATCAGGCAGGTATGCACTGCACTGGGCGGTCACAGCTCGCACGCAGAAAAAGCAGTACGGAGCTGGAAAGTTGTTAAAAAGTTAAAAAAAAGACAAAAAATACGCAGACCAAGTGGCGTCCGTAAAAAAAGGACGGGAGGGGGGGCAGAAGGGGACAGGGACGGAGGGTGGGTTAGGGATCTGTAACTTCTTTTCTTCTGTTCTTCTTCTTTTCTTCTTCTTTTCTTTTTTTCAGCAGTAAAAAAATCAGATAGAAGTGGTGGTGCACCACAAGTCCCAGCAAGCCAACAGCACACAGAAAAGGAAAGAACCTTCCAGCATGCAGTCTCCAGCTAGAATGGCTGCATGCAGGAAGGTTGTGCCTCTTCCTGTGCAGCTGTAGCGCTGCCATTGGCTGTAGTGTTGCTCCAGCCAATGGCAGCGCTGGCAGGGGACCCAAAACACAGGGGTCCCCTGCCTGACCTCGGAAAGGACAGGTGCTGACTAGTTCAGCACCTGTCACCTTCAGATGACCCTCCTCCGATCCCCCTGCAGCTCCGGTGGGTTCCGGGAGCTGCGATGGGCTGGCCTGTTGAAACCAGCCAATCGCAGCCACCGGAGATGCAGGGGGACGGAAATACCGCCCCCTGCCCTTAGGGAACATGGCTGCCTGCCGGGCAGTGCAGCCATGATACCCCGGTTCCCCGGCGATTACGCCTGGGGATCGGGTGACCGCCGCGCCATAGCTCTATGGCGCTGGTCGGCAACTCACTTCCCGCAGTGCCGTACATGTACGCCGCTGGTCAGGAAGGGGTTAAGGAGGGTATGTTTTACATGGTAAGAGTGGCTGAAGTGCATACACAGTTTCCTGGACATTTTAAACAGATCTTGCAGTCAAGTGAAATACTTGAGGAACCGGTTGACTATGAGACTGAAGACATGCACCATGCAGGGTGCATGGATCAACCCTCCATGCGACATTGCCATCACCTGGCCAAGTTCCCGGTGTGCCTGAGCTGGAACAACATTTACCCAGTGGGCTGTGAATGACATATATTGTCCTTGACCACAGTTACAAAGTACTAAGTATGTCGGCTTGGGACTCTCCATCTTGGTTGGGCACAAACCATCAGTCCTCTGAAATGTGCAGAGTCAGCTACATGGAAAGGGAGGAACTGTAGTACCAAAAACTTGGCCAGGTGCACGTTCCGCTTCTGCACCACTGTATGAGTACACGTTGTAAGGGATTGCTCTCTCTCAGGGTTTGTCAATGACAGACTTCTCACTACACAGTGGGTTTTCAAGCTGAAACGGTGCTTTATTTGTCACACAGCACATCACACTTCCAAGTTTTGCATCACTCAGCACAATGAAGTCGCAGCTTCACCTCACAATGTGTTACATCAACACAAAACAACAAACGTTTGCCCGGCTAGGCACTCACTATACAGAGGTCTCCTTAACTCCCCTCTAAGATGCAGTTCACACTGTGGTATTCAGCTTCGGTCTGACAGTCTCCTAGTTGTCGACCAGTGCAATCCACCAGTCCTCGTGGTGGAAGCAGCTAAATACCTTGGGGGGATATAGTCCAGCAGTCCTCCTGACTCTGACCGTGCGACACCTCTCTTCTCCAGGTATTGCTAAGTCCTCCCAAACTCAGGCTTCCTCAGCCTTGTGGCCCCCCAGTCCTCCTGGCTGGAACCACACAGGCCCTCTGCAGGTCTGTTCCCTGGGGCCTCACTACTCTCCCACACACTGAGGATTACTTTATCCCCAAGTGATTATCGCACCTGGCCTCACCTCAGGCCAGGTGATTGTGGGGAAAACATAACAAATCCTAACATACATCTCCTCTTCATATATGAGGCCTGTCACTGCCTCACAACGTATACTGTTGTCTTTTTGCAATTGCCTCGGTGATCAATTGCCATTGAATCAAGTGACGAGCAGGAGCATCAAGAGCAATAGATGACATTGAAGTCGATGGGAAGGAACAACAGCTTCTTCCTGCTGATGTTGACAAACTCTGGAGAACTTGGGAGATGCAGCGGTTGCTGCATCAGGCTGTAAGACTAAATGAGTGGCATGATTTTCCCACTCCACTTTATGGTGACGCTCCATGTGTTGACGCGGGGTCGTCATGCCAACATTAGCACCCTGGCCAGGCTTCACCTTCTGCCCACACATACTACATAGTGCCACTCTTATATACCCCAGTGACTCTGTGAAATATTTCCACACTGCCGAGTATCGCATTTTCCCTCCACCACTCCATGATGCCTGCTTGGTGCAGCTTTTATGAACCAGGAACTGGACTGGAACGTCACTATTGCTTCTCTATCCTGGAACTGTGGAACTCAGCATTGAAGAGCTCTATGTAAAAATGTGAGGGGGGCGCAGAAAATAGAGGGAGGCACCAAATAATCGAAATGTCTTCTTTTAGAGTTCCCATTGTGAACATATTTCAAGGTCATTCCAGAACCTATATCATCTTTACCAACATCTTGTTTTAAATTAAAGTGCTCTGAATTAAGTTTAGATTTTAGTAATTCGTTTTGTAGATTATTATGTCAGTCTTGTGATCTCTCTTGATGTTTACTCTGGTGGACACACAGGTTTATATGTCATATGGGCACATATGAGAACTGGATCATAAAACAACGGAAGAAGGCCTGGTCTGATGAATAATGGTTTGTTTTACATCATTTAGTCAAGCACATGGGGTAATTAGTATAGGCTAAAACACATGCAAGGATTCTCTGATCCTGGCCTACCTCCATTGGCGCTGCTTTGGGCTGTAGTGCAGGGGCTCATGCTACATCTGCCACAATAGCCAGTGCAGGGCGCGATGATGTCGCTGGGAGCTGTGATTTCTCCCCAGCAGTCTGTATTTCTCTCATCATTAGGAGCACTTTGAGTTTTTCCCTAATCCAGGCTACACAACTTTTCTGCCACCTTGCTGAGGCTTCTCTCTGTCAGCACAGCTAGCGAAGTGGGTGGACCTCTAGTAGTGGGTCCATTCTTTCCTGTGCTTGGGCTGGGCAGATCCCTCTTTTCCATGCTAGAAGCAGGATGGCAACATAGGTGAAGCATGGCCAAGATGGCGATTAACCCTTTTTGTGCTGGTGCAAGCCCAATGGTGCAGTTTCACTGGTTGCAACAGTAATCAAGTCATTCTTTAAAGGGGTTCTCTAGGAATTAGGGAAATGAAAATACTTAAATATTATTTTATTATAAATATATTCCCAAATACCCTTCATTAGTTATAATGGCTCATTTTCTCTGGGGAGCATTCATTAGGAGGAATAAAATGGCCGCCGTCCTATTAGACCACACAAAACCTGTCCTAATCACACAAGAGGACAAGTTACTTCAGAGCACTGAAGTAAAGAGCTGCCTCATCCTCCCCTCTGCTCAGCTTGTCAGGGATTATGGTGCTGAATACTGAATATGATCTTCAGCTGAATCTCTGAAGGAACAGAGTTCATGAGGAGACATGAAGTACAAAGAGGAGGTGGGGATGTGGTTGTGTCCTGCTATGTGATTAGGAGAAAAAAAATACAATGCAACAGCACCAGTATTCTGGTGCTAATGCTATGCTTATTTTGTAAATTTGAGATTCTTTGCAAATACATTTTGTACACCTGTTATGTGCCACAATGGCTACCATACAATTCAGGGAGTAAAGGTTCCACATGCATGCTCGGTCCACTCTGCTTTTTTATAATTTTTGGTGCCAAAATGGCCTCCATTCAATCCAGGGAATGCAGGTACAATTTTGTACAAAATGTATTTACCAAGAATCTCAAGTTTACAAAATAAGCGTAGCATTAGTACCAGAATACTTTCTATTACTATGGCATTTTTGTACTTTATTTGGTTTGCAGAGTGCTGTTGCATTGTATTTTTTTCTCCTTTGTGTTTCTAGCCACGGCAGCGTGCACCTGCACATTTGAATGTGCTGACTGACCTCCTTTTTCTTTGCAGTTTGTATTGGAGGTGTGTCTGACTCCATTTAGTTGTGCACTCCTGACCAGCCTGTCTGCTCCAATAGCTGATTTTAATTAGTGTAAGTATAAAGCTGTAGCCTGCTCTCCCTGCACTCACTGGAAGCCTTTTGGCATCAAGAGAGGTATAGAATGGACTCTCAGTGCAGTCATTGGAGGTCATATGCCGCCAGGAGAGGTATAGGGTGGGCTCGGCATGCATGTTGGTACCTGCATTCCCTGGATTGAATGGAGGCCATTTTGGCACCAAAAATGATAGAAAGCAGAGTAGACCCAGCATGCATGTGGAACCTGCACTCCCTGAATTTTATGGTAGCCATTGTGTCACATAACAGGTAGCATTTAGTGTTAGGTTCCCGTCTTACAGAGATCGCCTTGACGTTTGGCAGACGGGCCCAAATAATTTTGTACAAAATGTATTTGCCAAGAATCTCAAATTTAGAAAATAAGCGTAGCATTAGTACCAGAATACTTTCTATTACTATAGCATTTTTGTACTTTATTTGGTTTGCAGAATGCTGTTGCATTGTATTTTTTTCTCCTTTGTGTTTCTAGCCATGGCAGCGTGCACCTGTTGTGTGAAAGGGACACTACAAACTGTATTTTATATAGCCATGTCATCCCATGTCATGTTATCATCATGTATGCTGCTAGAATAATGTTTGTAATGTATAGGAAAAACCTTTATGGCTGAGTGTTGTAATAATCCTAACCACCACTAGATTGTGCTGTTATGCCTTTGTATATAAGGCCTAGTAACAGGAAACCAGGAGTGGGGAGATGAGAGCTAGATGTGAGGAGAGAAGTCAAAGGAGAAGCAACTCAAGTTAAGAGCAGGAGGATAGTAGGAGCAGTCATCCAGCTTGAGGCTGCCATATTCCCTGGCTCTGGCCAAGTCAGGATTCCATGATGGCATTTACGATTTCTACGCCGCTAGTATCTGAGCAACTAACTGGATAAAGCAAACCTGACTGAGGTGAACACCATTCAAATGGTTATTGGACTTTGTCAGCACTGACGTGATCAGGAGAAACTTAATGCACCTGGACACGGACTTTACAACCAGGTACAAGTTGTATTTTTCCCCACTGAGAACTCTCAGGGTAGTGAGGATATTCATAGAAAAAGTAACAGCATCCGTGGGAGTAATGTATCTGAAATACTAATTCCTGCCATGGCGGATACCTGCCTTGAAATATCATAGGGATATACTATAATCATCCAGAGCTAGAACTAGTGCAAGTGGATTGACATGCTAAGAAGGAAAGGAGTGCAACAGGATTTAAAGCAAAGTAGCACCTTATTGAAATACCAACTTAAAAAGGAATTATTACAACACCAGCAATTGATTGACCATATTGGAGAAGTGATTGACAGGACTGAAATAACTGTAAACTGCACTTATGAGGAGAATTGCCTCAGGGCAAAAGTAAAAGTTTATTTTTCCAACCTAAACTGCCTCATCAATTGACATCAAGGGTGTGTCTACCTTAAAAGACACTGGCATCACTAAATAATCAGGACCCAGCCGTCCGACACAGTCAAAATCAACACCAAGGGCACCTCAACTGACCATCCTGGAGTCCTGCGTACGGAGTGTGCCCCGAGGGAAGTCGTGTCCACCCTCCACACTGGTCCAGGGAAGATTCAACTAACCGTGAGTAAAACCACCGGCTACACCGTGTTCCCTGTGACAAATTCCCTAAACTCACACACCTCCCTGTGGCTGGTGGCTGCACTAGTAGGACAGCCATTTTTATTTCTCCTAATAATTGCTCCCCAGACAAAACGAGCCGCTGTACCCCTGTTTACTGCTGCCATCCTGGGCGTCATGTTCAGCAGTGAGCTTGTGGTTCCGTTCACCGCTGCAGTCCTGGACTCTGGCTGTGTAAGTGTTGTTGCACTATGATCCGCTCCAGAGTTTCCATTCAGCTCTAGCTTACATCCTTGTTCTTACATCACTCCCTCTGGGATGGAGCAGGTTTGATCATGTGCTTTGATCATGTGACCATGCTAGGTCATGTGGGTTGGTCACATGTCCTTATTGACCAACCCTGGACCTATTTAAGTTGCTCAGCCCTCTCCCAAGACGCCTCAGAGTCAAGGTCCTTACTCTTGCTTTAGGTTCTGTTTTTCCTGTTGATGTTCCAGTGTGCTGACCTCTGCTTGTGTTACCCGACTCCGCTACTCGCCTGATCCCTGCCTGCCTGCATTGTCTCTCTCGTTGCTGATTCGGATAGTCTGAACTCGTACCTGTGCCGCCTGTCTGACGTCGTCTCTGCCTCATCCTTTGGTTCTGCTTAATCACTCCTGGTAATGACCCGGCCTGCTGACCACCGCTGGTGGTACCTTCGCAGGTATCTCTTGGTCTGCCTGGACCAGCTGCCTCATGTTCCGACCCTCCTCAAAAGGTAGCGATCTGGTGATCCCCTCGAAAAGTCTATCCCCACCATTAGGGGTATTGTGAAGAGCAAGGGGTTTCACTTAGACAACGCCCTTAGAGGATTTAGGGCACGAGGCACAGTGGGTCCACATCTACTGGTCCGTGACAGAGCCATTATAACTAATAAAAGGTATTTGGAAATATATTTATAATAAAGTAATATTTAGGTATTTTCATTTTCTTAATTCCCGGAGAACCCCTTTAAGGGATTTACAAACATTGTGAGCCTTTTGGTAATACTAAAGCACAGAACTAAATATCCTGTTTGTGATGCCAATTGAAAAGTATGCCCCGGGAGCCCCAGTATATTTGTGTTGAGGTCTGCAAGTGGTATAATATAGCCTAGAGTAATTGTCACAGTATGAAAAAGTGATGATTTAGTAGGTCCCCCTGCTGTTCTCCTTGACGAAGCTGGGTAGTGACTAGGCTACATAGGGAGAAGCAGGGATACTTAGATAGTTAGTAAGGGCTCAGTGGGTTCGCCCTTGTGAGGGTGAGCATTATACTCCCTGGGCAGTGATACTAACTCAGGTCAAGCAGGGTAATTCAGGGTAAGAGATCCAGCACTTGGATCCTTGAGACTCCCTCATTAAGTGCTATGCTATGACCCTATGATAAGACTGTTCTTTTTATCTTTGCACTGTGAACCATTGTACAAGTGGCACTTTTTTCTATGTAATTGTTTATAGGCTTTTATTTTAACTGCAGACTATATTAAAAGTTAAATATTAATAAGGTCACCTCTTGCCTATAGACTTTTCATAGTTGATTTGCCCGTATTTTGACAATTCATTGGCCATTGCCATGTTGGCTATGTGAACTCTAGTAACTGTCACAATAGTCCTACATCAGGCCTTCACTCCCTGGGGTGGTTCACTGCAATAATTCAGTTGAAGTAGACAAAGAAATCCAGACTGGGAAAGATGAACGCAGTTTACTGAATGAACTTGGTAATACAAAAATGTTTCTTTACTTGGTTGGAATTCACTCCACTTGGTACCAGCAGGGTGCAAGGTGGTGGCAGTTGGTCCAAATGCTTCTCATGGTTTCTTTTTGGCTTAGACTGAGTTCACACTTCAGTTATTACATCACTTATTTCCATCAGTTATTGTGAGCCAAAAGCAGTAGTGAAGCCTGGATAGAGATAAGGTATAATGGAAAGACCTGCACTTGTTCTATGTTTTTGACCTGCACCTAGTTTTGGATCACAATAACTGATCAAATAACTGAAGTGTAACCTCAAACTTAAAGAGGTTCTCTCACTTCAGGAAATAGCATTTATCATGTACAGAAAGTTAATACAAGGCACTTAATAATTTATTGTGATTGTCTCCTTTGCTTGCTAGAAGAATTTTTCCATAACATTATACACTGCTCGTTTCCATGGTTACGACCACTCTGTAATCCAGCAGCAGTAGCCCTGTTTTCCCAATATAGGAAAAAGCAACTGCCTCTCTGGTGGCATGTCTCTTGCCCGTTTTCCCACTAAGTCTTTAGTTCAGTCAAATGCAAGAAGCATGGTTCTCTAGAAGCTGCTTCCCAGGCTCCTGCAGCAGGAAAGGGGGGAAATGCATCACCTCGCTGAGCCATGTCTTGTCCCTTAAGACTCCAACTCTCCAACTTCAGCTAACTACAGCTTTCTGAAACCCCCCACCCTTGATGGGAAGCAAGGAAGACTACTTCTGCTCAAAGGGGGAAAAATAATGGAATGGTAAGCTCCATTCTTGTCTCTAGAACTCTGCCAGACCTATGCCACCTGCTGAAAACCAGGAACATAACATCAAATGCAATATAATTTAACAGTTGCATAAATACAATACTTAATAAGGGGAACATTTATTAAATAGGAACATGGCAAGCTAGCAATACAAAACAATGACAAGGTATTAATTTGTAGTGCCCCCTTATCTGGGGTACTGCAGGTGCTGTTTTGCATGATTCCTCTGAATCAAAATACTAAAACTTTAGTGCTATTTTAGAAGTAGAATCTTTGGAAAATTCATAATTACGTAATTCAATTTGTTTAGAATTAATTCGCGCACCTCTAATCATTAACTTTCAGCTACTCAATTGTTTACCTGACTTCTCCATCATCCGTTTCTGCTGTTATGTATCTGTTAGCTTACTTCATTATATTTGCTGCCTGCCTGTGTTAATATGTGCTTCATAGTATTATTCATTCAAATTTAAGGTTGTTATACAGCTTGGTCCTACTGTACGCTATGTGGGAATGTCAGGTGACTGCTATGGGTGAAGTTCAGTTCTACAGTCTTGTGAACAAGGTTGCTACACATATTAATGAAACAGTGGCAGGCCAGGTAACATCCCAACCTTGGGAGAAAACTATGACCAGGTAGTTACATGCCATGCTACTGTTTTATTGATATACATTTATTCAAATTTGGTTGTATGTATAATAAACTGTCCTTTTTATGTATTAAGAACCATGGCTACCAGTGTAGGCTTATCACGGTTTGCTGTTAAAACAGAATTTAATTAAGGTTACTTCCAGCCCTATTTCTGATGGTACATTCTCATCTAACCCCTTTAACTACTTCTATTCACTTAAAGGGGTATTCCCATCTCACAAATGTAGTTTGTATAGTTAGATATAGCCATACCAATATTATTACTAATAGAATGTATTTATATAAAATGTACTGTTTAGAAGATTTGCCTATTTCTATATCCATTGTCCCACACACATCAGTCAGGCCGTTGCCCCTAGTTATGGCCACTGTGGCCATGTAGTAGTGGTGACCGGCTTGCTCCTGTTCAAACCCGCTCTGAGGTAACTGCTGTATTGTGAACGCACATTGCATGAGCAAGCGGAGAGACATCTTAGGGTTGTAGCATTTTTGTCTGCGCTTCTAAAACACAGAGAAACGGATCCTGTTCCAAGATCGATTCATCTCTATGGAGCAGGATCCGTTTATAAAGTCTGCGTTTTGGACGGATCCTGACCAGATGTGAAAGTACCCTAAGATGAGTCTCCGCATGCTCATGCAATGTGCGTTCACAATATAGCAGTTACCTCAGAGTGGGTTTGAACAAGAGCAAGCTGGCCACCACTACTACATGGCTGTGGTGGCCGTAACTAGGGGCAACGGCCTGACTGATGTGTGTGGGACAATGGATATATAAATAGGCAAATCTTCTAAACGGTACTTTTTATGTAAATACATTCTATTAGTAATAATATTGGTATGGCTATATCTAACTATACAAAAGAAAAAAGATACAGTGCAGCTGAGTTGCATGCCCAGTGACCTGACAGCGATCCAATAACAAAAATAAAAAATCAGGCAGCACTCTCAAAAAAGTAAAAGGCAAATCAAAATTTATTTACCCATGTGGGACGTGCGACGTTTCGGCTCGACTGAGCCTTTCTCAAGCAACAACCAACAGTGCAAGCAGAGTATATAAAGGTAAAGTGCATGTGCAGACAATTAAATCATCTCAAAAAATCACAGCCAGTGCAAAAAAAAAAAATTAAATAAAAAAATAGTGCATATGCAAATGTGTACAGCATGTAAATAGTGCAATATAAGATCATAGTACATAATCAGACATCACAGTTATGATTATAATCGTGTAAATGGCATAATAAATCCATAATCATGTGACAAGTTGAATCAAAAACCAAAGTACAACAAACACACATTAAATTAAAAGCTTTATACCAGGTGAGGCATGTATCAGGTAAGGATGAAGTACAGGATCCCATACACATTCAATAATGATCTTGGCATCTGGTGAGCACCACTGCGCATGCCCAAGTAGATAGAATCATCAGTGTAGTATGCCACGGCGTAAGAACGTCCAAAGCGTGCGCCTAAAGTATACGCCAGATGCGTACGTCCGGAATATACGCACAAATTTACGCCGGATGCGTACGCCTGGAATGTACGCCCAAATTTACATCAAAACCATATGTGAAATAACCTCTTCTTATATTGGGGAAAAAACTTCTCCATACACATTATGACTCAAGATAGATATATATTACGTAGTTTTAATAAAATTAGGGGAGTACTTCCACTGCAAACATGCAAGACGAACCACAGGGTTCTCCTGATATTTAGCCAATAGCCACAAACCGGTATCACTCAGTGGGAGCAGGCGAGGGCCTGGCATCAAATGACAGAACCCGCGCCGCTACATGGTGACAGATAATAACACCAGGTCACATATACGTGACCCAGTGAGATATCACCAACCATTCACCACCTGTGTTCCGTGTATACGTGGTCAAACATGGCCCCCAGTACAATACACATAATAAAAAAGCAATAAAGAGAGGTATGTTCAGGAAGTACTTTGGCACAGGAAGTATGTATCATGATGGAGACATTGGAGGATGAGGTTACAGGAAGATCCCCATAATGAGATATCTGGATTGGATATCCACTGCGCATTGGACCCTAATTAGTGATGACGTTGATTTTCTTGTGAACATACCTCTCTTTATTGCTTTTTTATTATGTGTATTGTACTGGGGGCCATGTTTGACCACGTATACACGGAACACAGGTGGTGAATGGTTGGTGATATCTCACTGGGTCACGTATATGTGACCTGTGTTACTATCTGTCACCATGTAGCGGCGTGGGTTCTGTCATTTGATGCCAGGCCCTCGCCTGCTCCCACTGAGTAATACCGGTTTGTGGCTATTGGCTAATTATCAGGAGAACCCTGTGGTTCATCTTGCATGTTTACCGTGGATGTACTCCCCTAATTTTATTGAAACTACGTAATATATATCTATCTTGAGTTTTTCCCAATATAAGAAGAGGTTATTTCACGTATGGTTTTGATGTAAATTTGGGCGTACATTTCAGGCGTACGCATCCGGCGTAAATTTGTGCATATAGTCCGGACGTACGCATCTGGCGTATACTTAGGCACACGCTTTGGACGTTCTTACGCCGTGGCATACTACACTGATGATTCTATCTACTTGGGCATGCGCAGTGGAGCTCACCAGACGCCAAGATCACCATTGAATGTGTATCGGATCCTGTACTTCATCCTTACCTGATACATGCCTCACCTGGTATATAGCTTTTAATTAAATGTTTGTTTGTTGTACTTTGGTTTTTTATTCAACTTGTCACATGATTATGGATTTATTATGCCCTTTACACGATTATAATCATGACTGTGATGTCTGATTATGTACTATGATCTTATATTGAACTATTTACATGCTGTACACATTTGCATATGCACTTTAATGGTATTTTTTTTTTTTTTTGCACTGGCTGTGATTTTTTGAGATGATGTAATTGACTAATGATGTAATTGTCTGCACATGCACTTTACCTTTATATACTCTGCTTGCACTGTTGGTTGTTGCTTGAGAAAGGCTCAGTCGAGCCGAAACGTCGCACGTCCCACATGGGTACATAAATTTTGATTTGCCTTTTACTTTTTTGAGAGTGCTGCCTGATTTTTGTTTATATCTAACTATAGAAACTAGATTTGTGAGATGGGAATACCCCTATAACTATTCTACATGATCAAACCAACCAGGCAGTGCCAGCTCCAGGCTCATGCGGGCCCTTGGGCGATAAAGACACAATAGGCCCCCTGTGTTGTATTATGCACAAAGTACTCAGCAATTAAACTGCAGTGGGGGTCATACTGTATGGAGGGGGCACTGGGGGACAATATACTGTATGGGGGGGTCACTGGGGTCATTATACAGAATAGGGGGAACTGGGGGTCATTATAGTCTGTGCGGGGGGCCCTTTTACTATATGGGGGGCTCTGGGGTTATTATACTGTGTTAGGGGCCCTCCCTCAGTATAATTACCCCCAGTGGCCCCCTCACACAGTATAATGACCCCTCCCCCCCATACACTGTCCAGCAGACAGTCCTACCTTCTGCTCTTATAGCTCCAGAGTACGGGGGAGAACAGCTCCGAGTGCCCAGCTCCTCTCCTTCCACTCTACACCAGAACGCCGACCACTCAGATTCTCCTCCCCCCTGACTGCATCTCCAATGTGTTGGGCGTGGTTACATCACATAACCACGCCTCTATGCAAATATTGAACATGCCTACCCCCCTCCTCCTCTTCTACTATCAAACACGCTCCCTTTGAGAAGTGACTTCGCCGCATCCTGCAGAACGTGTGTATACTCCTCAAGGATTGGGACCGGGAGTGTCGGGTCCCCAGCCCTCCCCTGTTGGCTCACACTGTGCAGGGGCCCCTGGTATGCCAATGCCGGGTGCTGACGCCGACCCTGCAACCAGACCACACAAACCAGGCCACCACAGGGCAACCACAGAGCAATCAGCCTTCCATTACACATTGATTACCAGTCCTCTCCAGCCCCTGATAGAGCCAGCTGTAGCCTACCAATTCAAGCTGTTATTTACTAAAGCTAGATGTTCACACTATTCCTAAATGACAACAATTTTCTAGGTCAGTTAACTGTCTGCTCGCAGTAACTTTCTCGAGACATTGCTAGGCAACAAGATTATACCTCTAACCCTATTGGTCTCCCAAGTGCATCCAGGTGATCTGCTTTACATTAGGACCATTGCCATTCACTCTGACCTCCAGCTCAATGGCATTGTACCAATGGGCAAACTGAAGCCAATAATTTCTATGGTTCTTCTAGTCACCATCTGTGGACCTGTCACAGATGTGCCAAACCACTCTTTTATCAGCTCCTTTCTATCCCTCCTATCAGTGCTGTGACACACCTCTCTAAAGTCACAAGGCACATAAATCAGCATCAGGCTCTTCCTCAGCCTACGTTACTGCTGGCACCACATCCTGTTATTTGGCAACTGAGAAGCCAGCATTCTCAATACCGGCCACCATGACGAGGCAGAAGGTGTGATGGTGTGCCATTCTAAGCAACCCAGGATCTGAAAGTGCACAATGTATTGCACATCATCCTATCATCACAGTTCAAGATACTGTTATCATACACTGTACTTACAGGTATAAGACAATGGCAATTAAACAATATGGTCTCAAATTAATTAAAGGGGTTTTTTGAGATATTTTAACTAATGACCTAACCTCTGGATAGATCATCAGTATATGAGCAGTGGTGGTCTGAAACTCAGGACCCCTGCTGATCAGCTGTTTGAGAAGGCACTAGTGCTTGCAGTAACACCACAGCCTTATCACAGCTTTTCTTAGACCATATGATGTCATGTTCATCGGTCACATGGCCTAGTCGCAGCTCAGCCCCATTGAAGTAGATGGGGCTGAGCTGCAATACCAAGCATGGCTGCTATACAATGTATGGCTCTGTACTTGGTGAGCTGATATAAGGTCTCAGCACTACTGCAAGTGCCAGTACCTTCTGAAATAGCTGATTGTATGACCCCGAACTGATCAGATACTGATGACCTATCTGGAGGATCAGTTAAAAATCTGAAAAAAAAAAAAAAACCTTTAAAGCAGACCACGCCATGGCTATGGGGCCCGTGGGGTTGGGGGGCCCGGCAGGGTTGAATGGCCCCGCCCCCTCACTCTCTAATTTTATGGCTTACAAAGTAGTAGAGGAAGGAAACATCATCCTATCTGATGTTTCCTCCTCCTGTAGGTCCACTCACTCCCTGCTTGTACACTATATATAGAATGAATATATTATATGTGACAGAGTGTACTGACCATGCTCAGACAACTGGTGCCAGACATTGTAGAAAGGGCTAGAAAGGAGGGCATGGAGCTTGGTGCAGACAGGGAGTAGGTTTGTGAGGACCTGATATGGAGAGTTATGAGAGGAGAGTGTGGAAAAGATGGAGAGATCCTTGAGAGTAGAATTGTCAAGGCGATCAGCGTCTAGAGAGAGAATGGAGAAGATTTAGACCATAGTTAAAGACAACACAGCTACAGAAGATTGGCTAAAAGTGTCTGCAGCGAGCCGGTACCACAGGGGGGAAACAAGTGAGCTTCAGGGTTATGTTACAGTGTGGTGTTGCCGATGGTTTTACTCACGGTTCTGCTGACTGCCCCTGGACCGGCGTGCAGTTGCGTGGAGGGTGGACACAACTTCCCTCGGGGCACACTCCGTATGCAGGACTCCACCAGATGGTCAGATGAGGTGCCCTTGGTGGTAATTTTGACAGTGTCAGTCGGCTGGATACTGGTTATCCATGATGCCAGTGTCTTAAGGTAGACACACCATTGGTAGCAATAATGAGGTAGTTTAAGATGTACAAATAAACTCTTTACTTTTGCCTTGAGGTTGGATGTCATAAAGGTACAATTTCTTTAGTAGGAAGCAGATGTTACAATTGGTATTGTAAGACTTCTAAGGCAGTGATTGTAGGTTACTGTAGCTTTAAATCCTGTTACTCTTGATTTCCTTAATTTCTCTTCCTAGTCAGTCCCCTGATTAAACTAGTCTTGGCTCTGGATAAAATGAGATAAATATTCCAGGGTATGTTGGCCCTGCAAGGCAGAAATTAATACTTCTGCACCATGTTACTTTAGTAGAAACCTGACTGCCTGTTGGGGTTTTCAGTAGGTCATTAAATCACAACTTTAGCTTGAAGTTGCTAGGTTTGTGTCCGGGTGCTGTAGAGCTACTCCCAGTCACTATAAGTTTTGCTGACAAAGTCCTTGAAGCTGATGAGATCAGCGTTTACCTTTGACAGGCTTGTAATCCATTTCATGCCAGTTTCTAGCGGCCAAGAAATGGTAAGTTGCCATCATGGAGCTGTGACATGGCCAGTGTCCAGCAGGAATGGCGGCCTTGGGGTGACTCTCTCCTCCTACACATAGCTTAGGTTGCTTCTGCCTTCCTCACATGCTTCTCTACTACCAACCTCCTCTCTATACCATAGAGGGGTATATTTATATGTTACTAGTCAGCACCATCTAGTGGTGGAAATTGGTATTACTGCCTAGGATGGTCTTACAACACTTTATACATTTTAAATACAGTTCACAATGACATGGCTATCAAAAGTGACATGGCTATACAAATTACAGTTTGTAGTGTCCCTTTTACACGACAGGTGGGACACTGCATGTCTGGGATTCATCACTGAGATGTAGCAGATGGGAGCTGAGGAGAGACTAGTGTCAGTGGTTTGTGGAGATCTGCAGAAACTGATGTTGTGTTACTGTAATTACTTGGCACTGTGACTGGAATAATAGATGTCCTAGCTGATAACACTGAATCTTGATATCTTATTAGCATTTGAAAGTCCAGCCAGAGTGTATATTTCTATATGTATCAGAGTCAGGATATTGCACCTATTTTTTTTTATTTCAGAATGTTGGAGGGTATAAATCTATGAGAGGGTGTAAGAGATAGCAGGATCCAAGCTTGTTTGAAAGTCTAGAGCAAAAATGTTTTAACATATTTTAAAAAGACATCGTGCAGCATCGTACATAAAGATTTAGAAAAACAATCGACTTTTAGTTTTGCCTGATACCGAAGAAAAGTAAATTCATCCAGGGCAGGTTTGTTGCAGTCATTTCTGAAACTGTTTCATTCAGCTGAAAGCGACTTGGACAAATCCCTCTGCTTGCCTGAAAAAGTCCATTCAGATAGACAGAATTATATTTCAGTCTCTGAAATTTCTGCACCAAAACTGCTGTGTGCTATACTGTAAACACTTTAATTTTGCTGTGGAATTCATACTTAGCAACTACAATATCTCAATTTTTGAACCAATCTCTTTGGAATATCTGTTACGGGGCAGAACTAGTTACATTGCCTGCTGGATCATCTCCCGGTCTGTCCTCCTCCTACTCTTCCCAGCAGGTGCAATTATTATTTTATTTACAGCACTGGGGACCTTTACTTATATTAGGGGTAGAGATGAGAGAATTAGCTCGTAATAAACCAAGTTTGTTACAAACTTCCCAAAAATTAATCTGCAAGATGAACCCAGAGCTTTTCAGGTACATTTCATACAAATCCAATAAAACAGTGTGCAGTGGCATTTTACTGCACATGTTGGTTTGAAAGACCTCGAAGGAGAAAGATAAAGGATGCTTACATGACTTTGAGGTAGTGGGGGTGGGGAGGGCTTACCTTAAAGGGGTTGTCTCACTTCAGAAAGTGGCATTTATTATGCAGAGAAAGTTAATACAAGGAACCTACTAATGTATTGTGATTTTTCCATATTGTTTCCTTTCCTGGCTGGATTTCCATCACATCATACACTGCTCATTTCCATGGTTACAACCACCCTGCAATCCAGCCTGGAAACGAGCAGTGTATGATGTGATGGAAAAATTAATCCAGCCAGCAAAGGAAGTAATATGGAAAATCACAATACATTAGTAGATGCCTTGTATTAACTTTCTCTACATAATAAATGCTATTTGCTGAACTGAGACAACCCTATTAATTGGCTCACAGACTGACAGACAGCCTGGATAAGTCAACCAATGGGGCATCAGGCAGGAGGTGCCATTGTAGAATGAGCAGAACGTCATTCTGTGTTGGGCTATGAATGAGGGTAGATGGGTGTAGCAGTCTGTGGCAGAAAACAATCTTAGGGACAGTGTACAGTCAAAAGCTTTTAGCCAGGGAATGAGGAACTGAGGCTGGGCATGCTAGGCAGTGCCTTCTAGCTGCAGTTACTGCCTCATAATACAGCTGCAGATGCTGCAAAACCTCAAAAGCAGCTACCTTCAAGAACATTTCTTTTTGTCCCTCATTTGAACAGAAATACAGCTTTTTTTTCCAAACTTGAGTTCAAGTTTTGGTGTGGGAGGAATAGGCTCAATGCAACTGTACAGTGCTTGTTTTACAATCCAGAGGGTGGTGTTTTAAATCTCAGTGAAAAAAACCTATAATAGTAGTCCTAAATTTGGGACAGAGCATGTCCAGACAGTTCAAGTGTTTTTTTTTTTTGTTTTGCAAAAATAGCAAGTATACAACACTTTAAATCTCAGTGAAAACACCTAAAATAGTAGCCTAAAATCAAACATGGAACAGAGAATCTCCAGACAGTTTGAGTTTTTTTTTTCATCGAAAATGGCAATATAAGTGTACAGCGCAGGGTAGCAATTTAAAACTCATAGAAGACACCTGAAATAGTAATCTGAAATCTGGGAGGGCATCTCCATAAAGTGTACAGTTCAATTGTATTCTTCTGGGCTCTGCCCTGTGCAGTGTTGGACTCCTCACCAAGCATGCAAAGGTTCCACTGCTGCTATTTGAAATTTAGCACTCGTTGCTCAGCAAATGTGATGGTTCAGTTCAATGTTATTCTTCTGGGCTCTATGCTGTGTGGTGTCAGTGTTAGACTCCACACCAAACATGCAAGGAGGTTTCCACTGCTGCTATGGGAAATGTAACTCTTGTCGGTCGGCAAACGTACTGCTTCGCTTCAATTTTATTCATCTGCGGTGTCAGTGTTGGACTCCTCAACAAGCATGCAAAAGTTCCACTGTTGCTGTTTGAAAAGTAACTCTCATTGGTTGGCAAATGTGGCGGTTCACTTCAATTGTATTCTTCTGGGCTCTGTACCAGGCAGTGTTGGTGTGGGATTCCTTGCCAAGCATGTGAAATTTAACTCTCGTCGGTCGGCAAATGTGGCACACTTCTGTGCCTTCACCTACATTTAATCTTAATTTTTTGCTGCTTGATTCCCCAAGCCACTTATTATTTTTATCCCATA
Organism: Rhinella marina; assembly: GCA_900303285.1. Lineage (NCBI taxonomy): Eukaryota > Metazoa > Chordata > Amphibia > Anura > Bufonidae > Rhinella > Rhinella marina. The sequence goes on along the minus strand of ONZH01019726.1, from coordinate 76,174 downwards.
ACACCATGGATGTTCAAACAACATCTGCCCTTAATAAGAGACAACTTTTGGAAGCTTTGGAATATAAAAAAGCATAACAAATGTGACGGCGAGATGTATTTTTAAACTTGCGTTTGCCCATAACTATGCATGTCATTTTCACTCTGCTATTGCTGGTCCTAGGAGACTAGAGGGTGTTATATACCAATTTCCAGGGCAATTGGAGCCACTTTTGTTTGGGTAGAATCGATTTGGGTCTGAACTGAATTTTTTTTTTTTAATTCGCAAATCGGAAATCAACCGAATTTCAAAAGGTTCACTCATCTCTAATTATAGGGAGTACTACTGTGTGGGGGCATTAAGAGGGAGCACTGCTGTGAGGATGCACCAAGTAGGCATATCTTCTATATAGGCCACTAAGATGGAAACTATTTTTTGATAAGTGTGGGTGGTCTTGACTAGCCGTGGGAGGGGGAGTATGAGGAAGTTGCTCAGGAGGGGGGCATTCAAAAATTTGCTGTGGGGCACAGCCTTTTCTAGTTACATCACTGTCTGTTACAGGATTACAATATTACGATATTCTTGATATTACTGCAACACACAAAGGGTTTTTTACCTGTACACCAAAAACAAATTTGATTTAAAATTTATACAAACCATCTGATTGGAAGAACGCCATGTTCCTCTGGTGTAAGTGGAAAGAATTAAACATGGCTTTAAATTCCAGAGTTATCTTAGTTGATATCTCTCATTTTTTGTCATTTCCTTTGTAATCTTCTAAGCTCAACATTGCAGCACTATCAAATAATCAAAAATAGACATTGAAGGATGGACATGTAAAGAGTTGTATGAGAGGTCTGCAAAAAATCCTCTGATTAGTCACTAAGCCGGGTTCACAAACTCAATTTTCTCATTTAACATCATTATAGTTTGTTCATCCAAGCTCCAAAATGAATTTATCTTAATATATGTAGCATCACATGAAATTTATTATTGATGTCATCACTTACTTGTCAGATTATAATCAGTGATTTAGGAACACAAAAGGAAAGATGAAAAGCCAAATTCCTAAACCATCCATGGGAATTGCTTTCATAGGAAGCAGAAAGTTTTATATTTTCTTATATTAGCATTTATGTGTAAAGCTAAATTTGCAGCATAACATGCAGTAACTGAATAATGAGTTCTACTCAACTTAAAAAAAAAATGTATTTTGCTTTTTTTTGTACATGAAATTGTTAACTATAAAGGGGGTCATTTATGATCAGAAATACGTCTATATTAACCATATTTCTGGCGCAGATTGCATCAGGTGCAAAGGGTATTCCCTGCTCATGCCAGGCCTAAAAAAGTCGGTATGGAGCAGGTAGGAATGGTAAGGGGTGGCAGGCCGGTCTCATTCATCGTTTTTTATGCCTGTTTTAGACATAGAAAATGGTCTAAATGTAAGCCAGCAAAGAAGATGGCTTACATTTACCGTATTTTTTGCCCCATAAGACGCACCTAGGTTTTAGAGGAGGGCAATAAGAAAAAAATATTTTTCATTAGATCTCAGGTCAGACCAGCAATTAGACCCCCAATGTTAATCAGACCTCAGCTCACAGCCGCAATTAGACCCCCAATGTTAAGACCCCAATCAGACCTCAGATAAGAGCCCCATGCCTCTATTCAGCCTCATATGAGCCCCCAATGCCTGTAATTAGCCCCGGTATCAGCCCCTAATGTCTGTAATTAGCTCCCATATCTGTAATTAGCCCCCATGCCTGTAATTAGCCCCCATATAAGCCCCATGCCTCACATATCAGCCCATCACTTCAGCCCCCATGCTTCACTTTAGCTCCCATATCAACCCCCATGCCTCACTTTAGCCCCCATATCAGCCCCCATGCCTCACTCCAGCCCCCATATAATTCCCTATGCCTCACTTCAGCCTCCATGCCTCTTATTAGCCCCCATTATGAGCCCAGCATGCCTCAGTAAAATTAAAAAAAGGCCACTTACCTCTCCTTCTCCTTCTCCTCTCCGCCCGCACTCTCTCTTCTTCTTCCTGTCGGCTGTGCTGTGAACCTGCGCACGTGGCGTGAGGTCACAGGAAGCGATGAGTACAGAGTCTTCACCGCTTCCCGGTCCTTCGGTGCTAATGAGCGCTTCCATAATGGAAGCGCTCATTAGCATTCACCCCGTAAGACGCAGGGGCATTTCCCCCCCCCCCATTTTTGGGGGACAAAAGTGCGTCTTATGGGGTGAAAAATACGGTAGATGGTGCTGATACACCGAAGCTATGTAGAGGCCAGCTCCTCTACATAACTTAGGCGATTCCACTGCCAGCGTCTGAGACGCTGGTCTTAATAAATGAGACTCAAAGTTCATAAAATTACTATTTAAAATCAAGCAAGCTCTCTACAGGACAGGTCTTCTTCCTGCCATGTCATCTCCTACCTATTACATACTTTAATTTATAACTTTATGCAAGTCAGAAAGGGGAAGGACAAAGTGGGAAGGTTGAAGACATGATTTGCACTTCTTTGCAAGGGCTCATTCACACGGCTGTTGTTCGGCCGTTCCGTGCATTGGGGTTGCAACTTGCTCTCCCCAATGCACGGGCAACATCCATGCCGATTCCGCAGACGGATCTGAACCCATTCAACTTGAATGGGTCCATGATCCGTACGCACAGCAAAAAAAATAGAACATTTTCTATTTTTTTGCAGTGCAGAGGCACGGAGAGAAACCCAGCAGAAGCACATGGTTAAACTTGTGTGAGCTGTTTTTCCTTTAGTTTGCTTCAGTGTTTTCTGCAATTCTGTAACGTTCTTTTTCCATGTAGACGTCATCAGTGTTCATGCGTTTTTCACGTCTGTGAAAAAAAACTGAAGAATAGCACCATCAGTCAAAAACCATCAGGGTGGTTCATTTTTTTTTTTCATTGACACATTGACTCGAATGTGCAAGTCCAACAACTTTTAAACATGCAACTAGAGATGTGCGAAGTTTGGAAAAATTCGATTTTGACGTTCTTCAAGAAATGCAATTTTTTTTCTGAATTAACTCGTCACGAATCACGATAAATCTGGTATGCCCAGGACACTCCGCCTAATCATATGCATCCCACTGGCTGGCCCAATATCAGTGTGAAGGCTTGGAAGTTAAACTGCAGGGAGAGTACAGGGAGAGTTTATCTCTGTGTCCATTACATTCTACTGCACCCACATTAATAGTTAATCTGTTCTGTAGGTACTGTGCTGTCATTATTACAGGCAGTTCAGGGCTCCAGGTGGCGACCAAAATGGTCGCCAATGCGACTCAGTATTTTCAAATGGCGACAAGACTTTTTAGTCTTGTCGCCATTTGCGCCTAGATCCGGCATTTACGGATACAAGGCTGTGCTACTGCACAGCCTAGTATCGGAGAACATGGTGTGCGCTACTTTCAGCGCGCACCATGTGCCCTCAGCAGCACAGGGGAGAAGGCACAGCAGCACCTGAGGGGTTAATTGCCGCGGATCACACACCCTGCTATTGAGGCTGGGTATGTTATACCGCTGCCTCCTACACTTGATTTAATGTGCTTTATATTCATTGGTGGCGCACCCCCAGTTACTAGTCTCATTGGTGGCGCAGTCCGCCCTTTCCCCCAGCCACCCCCCCAGTTACTAGTCTCATTGGTGGCACAGTGGCCACAGGTGATCCCCCCCCCCGCCCCCCTTCATTGGTGGCAGTGGTAGATTCGATTGGAGCCCTAGCAGTGTAATCGTTGGGCTCCGATCAGTTACCATGGCAACCAGGACGCTACTGAAGTTTGCACAAAGCCCAGGACAGCATAACTGTGTGAGTGCGCCTGCATCTATTCCGCAATTTTGCAGAATAGATGCGGCCACATTCACTTCAATGGGCGACATGCAAACTTGCCGCGGCTCCACAAGAAATGACAGAACATGTCCTATTCTTGCCCGCAATAGGCCCCTAGTTACGACCACCGCGGCCGTGTAGTAGTGGTGGCCGACTTGCTCTGAGGTAACTGTTGTATTATGAAAGCACGTTACATCAGCATGCGGGGAGACATCTTAGAGTTATAGCATTTTTGTCTGCGCTTCCAAAACTAAGAGAAATGGATCCTGTTCCAAGATCTATTCATCTGTATGGAGCAGGATCTGTTTATAAAGTCTGCGTTTTGGACGGATCCTGACCACTGCGTTTTGGACTAGTAGTGTTCAAAACGCAGACGTGAAAGTACCCTAAGATGTGTCTCTGCATGCTCATGCAATGTGAATTCACAATACAGCAGTTACCTCAGAGCGGGTTTGAACAAGAGCAAGCCGGCCACCACTACTACATGGCTGCAGTGGTCGTACCTAGGGGCAACGGCCTGACTGATGTGTGTGGGACAATTGATATACAAATAGGGAAATCTTCTAAATGGTACATTTTATATAAATACATTCTATTAGTAATAATATTGGTATGGCTATATCTAACTATACAAACTACATTTGTGAGATGGGAATACCCCTTTAATCACCCCCTTTCCCAATTTTACATATACAATATAACAATAAATAAACATTTTACATATCGCCACGTCCGAAAAGTCCAAACTCTTAAAATATTAAAAACTCTCTTATGCGGTGAACACGTAACAGAAAAAATAAATAAAAACCGCACAATTCACCATTTTTTAGTAACCTTGTCCCCCCCAAAAATAGGATAGGACTGTTCTGTTATGGGCCAGACTTTCCATCTTCTCCTCCAAGTCTTTTTTTTTAATTATAATTATATGTATTTAAATTTGGCGACTAAAAATTTAATTTGGCTCCTAAATTTTTCAGTTCAGGAGCCAATGGTTCCTAGGTATTTTTTTTAGTCTGGAGCACTGCAGTTGTAATTTATCGCCGTCTACATCACTGTACAGGGCACCAAGATTCAGAGCTAATCCCTCCTTTTAGCTGTGGAATTACTTTGGATCAGCATTATAGGTCAATAAAAGTGTCAGGTCTAATTTATCACCGTGGACTTAAAATGTATTGTGATTCTCTATATTGCTTCCTTTTCTGGCTGGATTCATTTTTCCATCACATTATACACTGCTCGTTTCCATGTTTATGACCACCTTGCAATCCATCAGTGGTGGTCGTGCTTGCACACTATAGAAGAAGCACCTGCCTATGTGCGCTCACGTGGTATAGTACACTAGAGAAGCCTGCACTTTTTCTTATGGTGTGAAAGCACAGCCACCACTGATGGTTGTAACCATGGAAATGAGCAGCGTATAATGTGATGGAAGAATGAATCCAGCCAGTGAAGGAAGCAATATGGATAATAACAATAATCAGTAAGTGCCATGTATTAACTTTCTCTATATAATAAAAGCCACTTGCTGAAGTGACACAACCCCTTTAACTGTGGAGTTGGTTCAGCTGGTGAAGTGATTTTTGTGGTTCATTACGATAACCAACGACAATCCTCTCATATGGCAATAATCCAGCTGCCATTTTTGAGCCATTACTCAAGTTCGGCCCATCTGGTTTTAACCCAGATACAAGGAGTTATTTGACCTCAGGTGTTCCACATCGAAGTTCCTGGAAGGCTAAGTGGCCTTCAGCACTAACTGTTCTCTGATGCACTTACATGTCCGGGGTTGCACACATGCAGTTTTTTGAGCCAAAGCTAGAAGCAGATCCAGCAGTAATAAATATAAGTCCTCCTTTATATTTCATGACTTTTTTAAAGTCATAAATAACGGAAAAAAACTGAACCATTATATTTATATAGCCATGTATTAGGACGGAGCGAAACGTAATGCCTCTTAAAGGTTTTGCATTCTGTCTTAACATTACGGAATTTATTACACTGGTGAGAACCTGCTATAATGGTGTGCTGCTACTAGATCCAAATGCTAATATAAGTTAACCATAGAAGGGCAACCTATGCAAGAACATACTGTATCACGTAGACGTGTTCTATAACGGTGCCAGTTATAAACCATGCCCACAAGAGTTCCACTATACGATGTACCAGCCAAATAACAAAAGCCTATGGTGCTTTCAAACTCTCATATGTCCATAGCTTCCAATTTCTCCTTGTGGAGAACGCCTTAATTGGGAGAAGGTCAGGCAATGCTCCTCTGGAATTCTGGAAAGAAGGTACCGTATGCAAGTGAGCTCTTAGCAAGCTCTGATGCCACCAGATGTAAGGTAACTACCCTATACATGCTTGGACTGGCCCACAGGGGAACAGGGGAATCCCCCGATGGGCCCCGTAGAAAGGTGGGCCCACTGTCCACCAGCACAGCATCTCAAATAACCTATATCAATATACAAAAAATGGGTAGACTATCCAGTTTATTATTATAGATGCATCGTAAGGTTAAGATGGCCTATAGGAATAGATGCAGGCCAACCAGTATCTTCTCTTCCCTGGGACCCACCTTTTGAAGTTGTTGCAGAGACCCCCATAATCAATCATCTTGTAGAGTCGTGTTGCTGTCTGCCTATGTGTGTAGGTAATATTTGCATGTCGCTGTACGGTAGGCCCCCAGAATGAATTTTACTGGTGGGCCCTAAGCATCCCACTGATCCTATAAGTTAATGTTCTGGTGGCATCAGAGGCAGAGCTTGCTAAGAGCTAATTTACATCCCTTCTTCCCACAATTCCAGAGAAGCTTTGCCTGGCCTATAAGACTCCTCACCCCTATTAGGAAATTCTCCATAAGGAGATATAGTACCCCCAAATCCTGACTTAGGCCTCTCACCCAGTTAAGCTAGTAATCTCTGCTCTGCACTGATGAAAGGCAATCACCCTGAAACAGCTGTCTACAGATGAGGTGCTGTCATGTCTTAAGGCCTATTTAAAAAGTTGAACATTGTTTTATAGGATAACTACCGTACATTAGGCGGCATCAGAGGCAGAGCTTGCTAAAAGCTCATTTTCATCGCTTCAAATACACATTTATAAATTCCTGAGAATAAGGAATGAGGCATGTTGTACCACAGAAAATGTTTGTTACGTAAGCCATCCCCTAACAACAGTGATTTAAAACAGAGAAGTTTAGTAGAACCATCTAAGCATGGGTATAACTACCAGAGTAACAACCATAGCTCCTGGGCTAACAACTAAGAGGGCCCATTTCTACTCAGATATCAAGTTAATTTTGTAATATCTATGTAAGGGGTTGTTAATGTGTTGCAGTATGTTTTGTATTATTCCTGTATAGTGTTAAGCGAACTTGCGATTTGCAAGTTCGGGTTATTTAAGAATTCTGTAATGGATTCCATTACCACTAACCATAACGGAATTCTATGATGGCATGCACCATGGAAGCCTATAAGAAATATTCCGTATTACATTTCGTCATCATAGAAGTCTATGCTGGCCATAGACTTCTACTTATAGGTTACTGTGGTGCATGTCATCATAGAATTCCGTTATGGTCCATGGTAGCCTAACCCATAACGGGATTCTTAGATAACCTGAACCCAAACGCCAAACTTGCAACTTACAAGTTCGTTCAACAGTATTCCTGTACTGTACAATCAATGTGTACATTATACCAGCATGTGACAGCATTATAGTTATTTTCCTTCTCCGTGAGGTCATAGGTACATTGTGATCTTTTTTGTTTGTGTTATTTCTGTGCCATATCATGTTGTACTTTATATTTATATGTGCACATTATTCAACTATTGTGACATCACTTTGTGCATTATCCCTGTACTGTGACATCCCTGTGAGCATTATCCCTTACTGTGACATTACTGTGACGGTGAGCATTAAAACTTTACTATAATATCACCGTGCGCATTAGCTCTGTGCATTAGAGAGACCAAAATAATCATTATTTTGGTTGTCCATCTTTTATTAGGATATGGTCTAGCCTCAGGATAGGCCATAAGCAGCTGATTGGCAGGTCTGACATGCTGCACTCCTGCTGATTAGCTGTTTGATAATAGCTCTGGCGGCAGAAACAGACAGTTTAATTTACTTTGCAGTGCACTGAGCTCGTCTCTTCAAGGCTGCTCCCATTGACCCAATGGGATTAGTGCTACAGTGACAGGTAGACAAACTTCCACTACAAAGTAGACAAAGTTGTCTGCTTCTGACACTGGAGCTATTACTGAACAGCTGATTAGAGGGCGTTACGGGATGATAGACAATAGATGATCAGCTAGTAAGGGCCTTTCCTGAGGAAAACATGGATTGCCCATCCACATGCAATGCATTGATCTATTGCTTCTCGGCACAATTCACATTGCTTCTCAGGATAACTTATAGTATACAGCTGTACACAAGGCCACTTGTATACTTTTTGATCAAAATTCATAAGCTCACTCACCACATCACGGTTGCCTCTTTTGAGTGGCTATCTACTCTAATTTGGCACAGCACCACTTGGCGACCGCTGCCACCCCGACACCACACCAGCAGGCCTCATGACCCAGCAGTCTAACAGCACCCCTACTGTCAGACTAAGCCCCCTTGGCACTGGGCCCCATCAACCCACAGGCACAGCACCACAGCAACCACACAGTACCTCACCATATGAACAGATGTCAAAACCTTACACTTCCATTTGTTCTTAGGAACTACACTGAGACAAAGTCAGAGTTTATTAACCCTTGTGCATCTCCTGCTATTTAAAAACACCTGGACCAAATAGGAGGAGTTCTGATACTAGAGATGAGCGAATCATCCAAAATTTGCTTCGCCGAATATTCGTTGAACTTTTCAAAAGATTCGTACCTCATACGAACCTATTCGGCCAAGCTGCGTACAAATCATACATTATTATGTGGTGTTATGCGAACATTTGTGCACTAAAAACGAACGTACAGTTGTTAAAGGTACACAACTTATGTGAACACGTACAAATTGTGTACGAAAATGACTGGTTTTGCTGGAGCAGAATGGTGGAGCAGGAGGAAAGCTGTGAGTCTGACCCCTGGCTACATGATATTGTATCAGCAGATGACAGCAGATCATCCGGCTGTGATTAAGATGGATCAATGCATGGCATGTGGATGTGCTATCCATGTTTACATTTTATTTTTTAGTAATTTTCTGAGGCACTTAATAAAAAGTGGAAATTAGGCCCTTTTTTAAGTTTTGTTTTGCCCCATGGTTACTTGTTTACACCAACTATGCCTAACTTTTATACGTAAGGACTTGCTTTAACTGTATTAGTTATTTGAGTTTTCATTTGTCCTCAAAGGAAAGCTTTCCTTGTTGAAAATTTCTCAAAGAAGTCTGTGGAATCACCCTGTAGTTTTTGCGTATACTAGAGTCACTTAAGACATCAATATTTAATTTTTAGATAAAGTCGCATCCAGTAATTACTTCTGCGCCTCCCTTATCAGCTGGTCGTACAACCAAAGCAGAACTGTTCTTGTGATCATTTGGTGCAATTTGTTCTTGTTTACTCAAGTTATTATATCCTTGGCTTATAACATGTCTGTCAGCTGACAGTAGGGGTGTTTTTCTCTTTTTTGCCCCTATAAGAACCTTCTCACATATATATCTTAATCTCTGGAAAGTAATGTGCACTGTACTTTTGCATAGAAATTAGCAAAAATGTGAAATTTTGCTTCATTAGTGTGAATTTGCCCCTTTTTTTGATTTACAGCAGGAATTTGATTCAACAAGTTTGAATAAGTTTGTGAACCCTTCGCAATTTTTATATTTTTGCATAAATTTGTCCCAAAACTACATCAGATTTTCAATTAAGTTCCAAACGTAAATAAAAATAACCAAATCAAACAAATAAGTCAAAAATATTAGGCTTGATCATTTATTGAGAAAAATGATCCAATATCATGGATATTTTTTTTTATTTTTCTGCCAATCGTCTAATGTAGGACCTTGTTTTTTTGCAGGAAGCGCTGACTGTTTAATAGTACCATTTTTGGGTACATATGATTTTTTGTTCATTCAATATTACATTTTTTGGGGCAAGATGACCAAAAAAATGGTTGTTTTGGCACAGTTTTTATTTTATATCTTTTACGGGATTTATCATGTGATGTGATACACCTTAGGAATGGATCATGTGATATTTTTATACAGCTGGTCCTTACGGTCACAACAATACTTGAAGGGGTTCTCCGAGTTATATATATTGATGACCTATCCTTGTTTAAGAATCTGTTGTTTTAAAGGGTTTCTGTCACCAGATCTGGGCATATTAAACAGGATGACATTTGCAATGTGCAAATGTCACCTGATGCCCAATCTGGTATTAATTTTTCTAGTGGTGCCCCCGTTTTTGATAAAAATGATGTTTTATTTTATGCTAATTAGGCTTACTAGGTGCAAGGGGCGGTTACCTTGCACCTAGTAAGCTCCGTTTGCCCACCTGCGGTCACGCCTACCTTGTCTTGATTGACAGGGCCAGGCAGCTTGTTCGATCCTCTGCCGGCCCTGTGCGCGATTCAAATCCCGCGCCTGCGCCGTGTGGAATAAAATCGGCGCAGGCGCAGTGAGCGGCGCTGGCCACCGGGCTCCCGGCTACCTCACTGCGCCTGCGCCAATGACGTCAGAGTACACGCTGACGTCATCGGCGCAGGCGCAGTGAGGTAGCCGGGAGCCCGGTGGCCAGCGCCGCTCACTGCGCCTGCGCCGATTTTATTCCACACGGCGCAGGCGCGGGATTTGAATCGCGCACAGGGCCGGCAGAGGATCGAACAAGCTGCCTGGCCCTGTCAATCAAGACAAGGTAGGCGTGACTGCAGGTGGGCAAACGGAGCTTACTAGGTGCAAGGTAACTGCCCCTTGCACCTAGTAAGCCTAATTAGCATAAAATAAAACATCATTTTTATCAAAAACGGGGGCACCACTAGAAAAATTAATACCAGATTGGGCATCAGGTGACATTTGCACATTGCAAATGTCATCCTGTTTAATATGCCCAGATCTGGTGACAGAAACCCTTTAAGTCAAATGTATGCAGAGCAAGTTTCCAAAATAGGAACTATCTACAGTTCATCACTGTCATTTATGGCTTAATGTTCTTTTCTTTTTGGAAGGAAATATAATTTGCATACCTTTTGGGTTTCTGGGAAAGATATTCAAATTAGCTTTCCTTCAAAAATGAAAAGAAAACTAAGCCTGTTTGATGCCAGCAGAAGTAGGATATACCAATTTTCCATACATTTTCCCAGAAATGCTAACTGTTGACAGGTCCATAATACTCCTCTTGCATACTAAGTGGTCTCCCTAATGAGAAAAGGGACCCCAATACACCACAAAGGCCTCTCATCTAACCAGGTCAATTTTCTCCTGAGGCACTCAGTTTAATTTCTTTTTGTAATGAGCACAGTCTTGCAAATTGTATTCACAGAAGTATAATATGGGGATATTCAGTACCCTTTTCCTTTTAGAAGGAGAACTGGCTTTCATGTATATTTTTCAATGGGGTATTTTGTGTGGGTCTCCCTCTGTGATTCACCCCAAACAAATCAAGAAATTCAGGACAAATTTCAAATCGATTCACTCATTTCTTCTTTCTTCTACAACTTGATTGTGTTTTTAATTTATAATGACATTTGGCAAGAATGTATGATCTTTTAAGTTCTCTGAAAATGCAAAAATGAAACTTAAAAAAGTTTCCCCTATTGTTTTTTCTCCCATCTAGCCAAACTATCCATTCTGTGTACCTCCTCCCATGATGCTAAAATCTCACACTGTTTAGTACAAGCTGCAGACTCTCCATTGAATTCCTATGGAGTTCTTCCTTCTTACAGTTTCAGTGTGAAGGGGAAGCTGCAACAAAAGGGGCTTGCTAATCTCTAGGTGGAAAAAGATTGAATTTAGCTTGTGAAGATTTCTCAAGACTTATGAGATTTCTCAATCTAGCTAGTCTTGTAAAATTCTGATTTTAATATTTGGTGGGAAAACATTCAAAAATAATTAGTCATTTTGACATTTTCTCCAAGAGCTTGAAATGTAAATGCTCTCCAGGACATGACTACCTGTATTCTTTACAAAACTATTCTATGTTTAAACAAGCAAAATCTAATGGTACAGACTGCCTGCTTTTAAATCTTTACTGTCCACTTGCACTTTACCATTAAATACTGTATATGGTCAAAAAATACACTGAAAAAGCTTGCAAACAAATAAGAGGAACTGTTTAGACTGCAATTTTTAGGAGTGTCTTATTAGGAAATACTTCACTCTACAAAAACAACTAAACCTCTTCCACATGACCCCCAGGTACCATCCAATGAGTGAACATGGTACATAAACCCTGCAATAATTTTCATTTGTATTTTCAAAATATCAAACTATTTGCATTTTGATGAATTGTAATATATTAATTTGACCTACAATCCTTGGAAAAACATTCAAATTTTGGACTGCAATAATTATTTTAACTTATCAAAACCATTGCTAAAATTAAATATTTAACCACTGAAATACATTGCTGTTATACTCTTGTTAGAATGTCATAATATTTAATTATTTGCTTTTATCACATCCAGAATTTAAAGTCTTACATTTTCATTTATAAATCTTCTTGGTACAAGCTAATAATAATCAGTTCCAAAAACATTTGCAAAATAATATTCTTCATTTTTTCAAGTAAGGACAATATTTGTAAATTAGGTGCCACTTTCTACCTTAGGCATTACCCGACAGGTTTATGACAGAAATATATTTACGTATACAGATACAAATTTAACATGTGCTTTTAATTGACAGTAAATCACTTGACCCTTCATGCTAAACTTCATAATGCCATGTGGTAAAAAGGCTTTGCGTGAAACATATATTTTCAAACTATTATTGACACATTTGGGTGACAATTGACCTACATTTAAACATATACATAGTAAAAGATAATTTCAATTGTAGTACAATAATTTTAAAAATCTTGAAAAAATGAATAGTATTAATCCTTTTTTATAATGGGAATATACCCTAAGAGATTATTGTAGATTCAAAAAAATTACAAGAGTCAGTAATGTTTGCACAGGGGGGAAATTCCTCAAACTCATAAAGTAACCATCTGTCCTTCATATAAGATAAGGATGTAAATATTCTCTGTGCATATATCAAACCTAATTCAGTGTAAAAGTGACCTTTTTATCTATTAGAATTAGCAGTTATGCTTCATTTACATGGTCCAATGGAGCAGAGAATTATCAGGAAGGGACTGTTCACAATATGCCCAACAAATGGGCAATGCTAACCGCCAATTAGAATTCACCTTTACCTTTACTTTTTTTTCTACAGGCAGGTTTGATACAGTGGGGAAAAAAAGTATTTAGTCAGCCACCAATTGTGCAAGTTCTCCCACTTAAAACGATGAGAGGCCTGTAATTGACATCATAGGTAGACCTCAACTATGAGAGACAAAATGAGAAAACAAATCCAGAAAATCACATTGTCTGATTTTTAAACAATTTATTTGCAAGTTATGGTGGAAAATAAGTATTTGGTCACCTACAAACAAGCAAGATTTCTGGCTCTCACAGACCTGTAACTTCTTTAAGAGGCTCCTCTGTCCTCCACTAATTACCTATAGTAATGGCACCTGTTTGAACTTGTTATCAGTATAAAAGACACCTGTCCACAACCTCAAACAATCACACTCCAAACTCCACTGTGGTGAACACCAAAGAGCTGTTGAAGGAGACCAGAAACAAAATTGTAGACCTGTACCAGGCTGGGAAGACTGAATCTGCAATAGGCAAGCAGCTTGGTGTGAAGAAATCAACAGTGGTAGCAATAATTATAAAATGGAAGACATACAAGACCACTGATAATCTCCCTCAATCAGGGGCTCCACGCAAGATCTCACCCTGTGGGGTCAAAATGATCGCAAGAACTGTGAGCAAAAATCCCAGAACCACACGGGGGGACCTAGTGAATGACCTGCAGAAAGCTGGGACCAATGTAACAAAGGCTACCGTCAGTAACACACTACACCGCCAGGGACTCAGATCCTGTAGTGCCAGACGTGTCCCCCTGATTAAGCCAGTACATTTCCGGGCCCGTCTGAAGTTTGCTAGAGAGCATTTGGATGTTCCAGAAGAGTATTGGGAGAATGTCATATGGTCAGATGAGACCAAAGTAGAACGGTTTGGTAGAAACACAACTCGTAGTGTTTGGAGGAGAGTGAATGCAGAGTTGCATCCAAAGAACACCTTACCTACTATGAAGCATAGTGTTAGCAACATCATGCTTTGTGGCTGTTTCTCTGCAAAGGGACCAAGACGACTGATCCGTGTACATGAAAGAATGAATGGGGCCATGTATCGTGAGATTTTGAGTGCAAACCTCCTTCCACCAGCAAGGGCATTGAAGATGAAACGTGGCTGGGTCTTTAAGCAAGATAATGATCCCAAGCACACCGCCAGGGCAACGAAGGAGTGGAGTGGCCTAGCCAGTCTTCAGATGTCAACCCCATAGAAAACCTTTGGAGGGAGTTGAAAGTCCGTGTTGCCCAGCGACAGCCCCAAAACATCATTGCTCTAGAGGAGATCTGCATGGAGGTATGGGCCAACATACCAGCAACAGTCTTTGCCAACCTTGTGAAGACTTACAGAAAACGTTTGACCTCTGTCATTGCCAACAAAGGATATATAACAAAGTATTGAGATGAACTTTTGTTATTGACCAAATACTTATTTTCCACCATAATTTGCAAATAAATTCTTTAAAAATCAGACAAAGTGATTTTCTGGATTTGTTTTCTCATTTTGTCTCTCACAGTTGAGGTCTACCTATGATGTCAATTACAGGCCTCTCTCATATTTTTAAGTTGGAGAACTTGCACAATTGGTGGCTGACTAAATACTTTTTTCCCCACTGTACTTAAGTCCAGTCAGATTTACACTTCATTTATTAGGTAGACATATTAACTACATTGTTTCACATTGTTTCAGTCATACACACATTTGACCAGATGCACCATATAGGATTTTGAACCTTTTAATTACCTATAATGCAGCACTTACCTGAATAGATCATTGACATCTTTCATAGCACAGTTTCTTTTAGTCGATGTTGATTGGTATGTGCAAAAACCTTTATCACCAAGAATTAGCATAATAGTGATTCAGTGTATTTGAAACGCAGTCCATTTCTGATATACAGCATAGTTGCTTTTTAATGTAATCAAGGTGGGTTGCTAAAATGGTAAGAGGCACAATCCTCAGAGGAGTCAAAGTCAAACCTTGTAGGAGGCACTAGTAAGAGGCATGTGTATAAGCTCAATGAGTTTGGTGTCAGAAGAAATCTAATTGCAATTCCTGGGAACTTTCCTTGTCACCATGTCTTTTTGAGCTGTGCTTACTGTTGAACACTGTAAGTACTGAGTCAGTCAGTTGGACATGGTTTTCTACATAATGTTGTATGGACATAAATCAAAACAGTCACTGAAAGTTCATACAGGTTCTATACATGAATGAAGAACAATGATTAAGAGGAATATTCTGTAGTAAACTAAGGAACAATAGAACACATTTGGATTTTCTGAATATTCTACTTTTCAATATGTATATTTAATATGTTCTTTTTATATAGTATGTGTGATGGCCAACAAATATAGATTAATAACATATCAACAGATTAGTGTTTAAATGTAATGCTCTACATGCACATTGCTAAGTGAGGAATACCACCAACAATAATATCTGTTTAATAAGACCATACCCTGATATTCTTATCTGTATCCTGCTTTGGAAAACAAGAGCCCCAAATATCACTTCTTGCCAAATTCCACAGAACTAAATGGGGCTTAAGTGTTCTCCACTGAACTATTAACATATATAAAAAAGAAAACAAGATTGAACTTCTGCTCCAGTGTTTTCTGGTATTTGTGCCCTATTGCTTAAACTTAAAATGTCGCTACTTCTACTAAATCTATCCTCCCACAAAGTAGCTCTTAAATATAGTCTAATAAAATTTTAAATGTTCGGTAGTAGTGACTACCAGACAACTACAGTAGCTGCAATGCACATAAATGGTTGGGATACTGATAATTAGAGATGATCTACAAAGAGTTTGTACCCAAAAAACTTGCATAACTTGCAGTTTCTTTTTCTCACCATCAAAATGTGATTATGTCTAAAATATGGATACATGGGTGTATTGCATTACATTTATCCCCTAGAAGTTATTGCGATAGGGTAGGGAAGTGTGCCGGGGATATTAAAACCACAATACAGTGCAGGATTTGTTGACACCACTGGTGGCCCATACATCCAGCTGACTTGCAGTGGAATGGAATTCTGCCAAGAAGTCTGTTACCTTGATGACTAGTGTTGCAAACAGTGCTTTTTTTTTGTCAAACATGACTAAATCTAGGACAGAGGCTCCAAATTGAACACCTTAGATTTTTCATAATATGGATGATTACAACTTTGTTGAACAGCATATACTATTAGCCAGGCATGGGATTCAACCAGTTCCTTCAGTTTCTCCAGATCCGGTTGTTAAAATTACAGATCTGGCAGCTGGAGATGAGCACTTCCATTCCATAGTTTAGCTATTCAGGCTTTTTAAAGTTGTGTGGTATGTGTGTGTAGTGTATATCTGGTGTATTTATGTGTGTAACATGTATATGGTGTATTGATGTGTATGTTTGTTGCATATATGTGAAGTATATGTAAACATGTGCCGTGATGCCACGTGTCAGGTGTTGAGTAAGGAATCTGTTTGAAAAATTTGAATCCCACCCCTGCTATTAGCTCTTCTGACTACTGCAAAGATGAGGTTGATTTTTCACAAGGTAAGGGAATTTCCTCTGTGTTAAATGGTTTCTTACACTTACGGTTTTAAAGGGGTTTTATGGGGGTTCAACATTGATGGCCTATCCTCAGTATAGGTCATCAATATCTGATCCATAGGGGTCTGACTCCTGGCATGCCAGCTGTTTGAAGAGATTGTGAGGCACTGCTGCCTCTTCTGAAGCCTGTGATTGAAGCAGCTCATGCAAATTAGTAGTATGGAAGGCACTCTATCCTCTGGTATAGCAAGGAAAAAAACTGATTTCATCAATGCAAAATTAATTACCAATAAAAATAAAAATATTATAATAAAAAATAAAAACACTTAATAATAACTAAAAATCCCAACCAATCTTCATATAGCCCTTAGCAGGTCATGATTCTTACATACATTGATATACCATAATCAGATCATATTCAATTCATAAACAGTGTGTAATTTCATACATATTATAATATTTTTATTTTTTATTGGTAATACATTTTGCATTGATCAAATCAGTTTGTTTTTTTCCATGCTATACCACAGGATAGAATGCCTTCCATACTACTAATTTACAAAAATTCAAGCCATATTTGGGCGGTGGGTGCGCCAAGGATAATGCACTTTAATTCAGAAGCCTGGGATAGGAGAGCCACTGTGATATTTTATAAATCTTTATAATTATATAATTTTCAACTAAGTCACATTCAAGTGAATGAGTCTAGGCTGCAGTAAGAATTCCAACTGCTATACAATGTACTGCGCTGTGCTTAGTATACAATGAGGAGGCTGTAGTTCTTACTGGCTGGGCTGGGAGTTGGACCCTAACTGATCAGATATTGATGACTTATCCTGAGGATAAGCCATTAATATTTAACTCCTGGAAAACCTCTTTAATTTTAAAGTGAATGTTGTCCCGTACCATTGCAGCCTAAAGCGGGTTTCACACTAGTGCAAGAGAACTGGTGGGCTGTTCTGGCAGTTCCTATCTCCAGTTGGGGAGGAGACAGCCAGAATTCGATTTCTTGGTTGATCACATGGAGCAGTTCCTCCCCAGTGTGACTCTGTTCGCCCAGGCTGACAGGTGCAGAACCACTTGACAACGCTATGCTTTGCATAGGTGGTATGCTGAAGGACCACTCTGAACTGTGCCTACAGTGGAGGATAAGGAGAAGGTGGAGGATGAGGAGGCAGAGGAGGACATTGCTGCAAAAATCCCATGATTACAATGCAGAGGCGGCATTGCCATCACTTGGCCAAGTTGCTGGTGTGCCTGGGACAGAATCACATTTACCAAGTGGGGGGCTGCCACATGTCAGCTCTGGCCTGAACTGTACCAGACACCAACAGGCACAAGGACTGGCCCATCTTCTGCTCAACATGTGTGTGCAGGGCTGGTACAGGTTTTTTTTTTTAGAAAAGTAATGATGGCTTGGGACTCTCACCTTGGGTGGGCACAAGCAATCAGTTCTCTGAAGTGTTCAGAGTCCACAATATGGAAAGGGAGGGACTGTAGTACCACTAACTTGGCCAGGTGCATATTCAGCTTCTGCGCCATTGGATGAGTGCACGCATGGTGTTGTCTCTTTACAATCGCCTTGGCGACCCATTGCTGGTGAAACATGTGATGATGAGTAGGAGTAGGTGGAGCAGCATTAGGAGCAATAGACGAAGGCAAGGAACGACAGCTTCCTTCTGTTGACACTGAGGAGCCCTAACTGCTGGAGAAGGTGTGTGTGCCACTGGGAAATTCTTCCCACATATCCTGCATACCACCAAGCTAAGCCCTCCAGCGACTTGATAAAAAATGTCCACATTACTGACTATGGCATTTTACCCCCAATACTCCGTACTAAATGCCTGCTGCTGCCTATATGGACCTGTGCACCGCTAGTTGTTTCCTGACAGGTAGGCTCCTGAGTAGCAGACGTAAACCCCGGGCTCGTTTGGCTCCAGATCTCCCACTGCTTCCACCCTGCTGGCTCATCAGCACGCTGCCACCCTGCTGCTGTCTCACGACCCTGCTGACCCCTTCACCCCCAATGGTGATGAAGTTGATGCTCCCTCTTCACTTGGCTCCTTCGTGGGATTGGCTACATCATCATCCACTACAGTCTGGTTGTCACTTATGTCATCCTCACCAGTTTCATGGCCATGTTCCTGACCGCTCATGACATATGCTCCCACCCGACGGTCATCACGCCTAAGTGAGGATGCAGTGGACCTCTTCTCCAAGTATGTGCTGGCCTGTAGCTGCTGACTGTCCTCACCAAGCTCATCCTGTCTGAAAAGTGGAGCAGTGCATGCATTACTTCCCGAACAGGAGGAGCAGCAAAACAAAGAGGAAGTTTCAGTTGCACTAATTTTTGTGTCAGAGGAGGTCACCGATTCCTGGCTGTGTGTTTCTGTTGTCACCTGAGATGATGTTGAAGAGAGAGTCAACCATTCCAGTACAGCTGGTTGTTGGTCAAGTCATGACCACTGAATGACAATGGCAGCTCTGGCCTGTTGCTGTGGCATTTAATAGATTCTTTACAGAAAGCTTGTAATTCTGTGTCATAAGTGCAAATAATAAAAGCAGCTTTTTAAGTTTTAACAAATTCTTTCAAATATGCACATATGTTCGCAGGTTCATAAAGAGATGTAAAAAGCTGATCTTGCTGTGACTTACAACCCTCTAATGAAAGTGTCAGCTTTTGGGAGAGAATGCATATGTCCAATAAATGCAGAACAGAACCGTTGTTTAGCAGTAAAGTCCTGCGCCTGCTCAGAACTCCAGAAGAATAATTCTAGAGCAACTACATATATACAAAAGACATTCAGAGTGCACAAGAAACCTATGCAAATAAAGTCAGAATAAGGCAACTTATTTTCTTAAAATGTAATGGCAGTGTTTTTATCCGTGCTTAATGGTGTAGTTAAATATGGGGTTGCCCTGAGGATGGCTTTTTCATTTTTTTTATCTTGAAGGTGAAGCCAATATTAGCAGAAAAAATTAAATTAATCAAATGGCCCAGAGCATGCAAGACATGGCTGATTCCAAGAATGGATACAAAATGAGCAAGTTACTAATTGTGTAAATGCTGTTAATTAGCTGTGTAAAGCCCCTAACCAGACTCTTGCTTGTATCTAATAAGAAATCAATTAGCTAATGAAGTGGCCATTAAATGCAATGCTAATCTTAGACTGAGTATTTTTTATGTTTTTCATTTTCTTTTTTTTTTCTTTATGATCCTTCCTAATTGCCACTGCCATACGGAGCTCACAGCTTTCAGCATGCTTAATGAAACATCATTATATCATAACTGGCATTCTTGGAAGAGTTAGTGGCAAACCTGCTTCCCAATTATTTTTAATTGCCAGACATACTCATAACTGGGCCTTTTACCAAGTAGTTCAGAGAATTCCACTGTCATGTAATGTATCCAATGATTTTATTTTGTTTTTTTTTTCAACATATGAACTTTGGCTTTACTGCAAGTCACTATGAAGACTATACCCTAAACAACCTAATTACATTTTTGATTGCAGTCCATACATAGTTTGTTTGGTATATGCCCATGATATGTCTAAGATATGTATTTAGTGATTTATCATTTTAAGGGAGAATGACCAGAACAAAGTCATTAAGAGTTTTCATTGCAGGATGTCTTTGCTTGAAATTACAGGCCCACAGCCTGAGGCTGCCCCACAAAAGGTTTATCATGGCAACTCGTCAGATTCTGATTTCTGTCCTGTGTAGTGTTGAAAATAGAGATCTTGTATGGACTCAAATTACCAAATAAAACAACTAGAATTCCCTGCCCGACTTTTTATTTACCATATGTTTGGCTCCATAAGACGCAACTAGGATATAGAGAAGATAAATAATAAAAAAAATATTTTTCCTCAGATCAGTCCCTCAGCTCCATTAGACCTCTGTATCAGACCCCCATCTCCATCAGACCTCTGTTTAAGACCACCATTTTCATCAGACCTCTGTATCAGACCTCCATCTTTAACAGACCTCTGTATCAGACCCTGAGCTCCATCAGACCTCTGTATCAAACCCTCAGCTCCATTAGACCTCTGAATCAGACTGTCATCTCCATCAGACCTCTCTATCAGGCTCCCATTTCTATCAGACTTCTGTATCATACCCCTATCTCCGAAAAATACTGTGAGAATAACTTTTCATTAATGGCTATGCTAACATCACATTAGCCTAAAATGACTATAAGCCACAGTTGTAAGGAAATGTACAATAGTTTTTTTCTCATTTGACAATTTTATGCATTCTGGCCCTGCCATTTTGTACCACAGATGCTAAATAACAAAAACATTTTATCCTTTCCTTATTTCATTACAATACATTTCTGAAAAACTATTTTGAAAATCATTTCATGATAAACACTAATATGGTTGTTCTTTTCCAATGGTATAGTTGGCTATATGCGAGTGTAATGGGCCTGGCCTGACCCTAGGTCTAGCGATCCAAACTAACGGCATCATAGGAATTGGTGTTGTTGGCTTTATTAGATGCTCAGTGTAATGTGTCACTCTGTCATTAAAGTATCAATGGCTGCATGATTTCATCACAATATATTCCCCCCCCCCCCCGATATTACTACTTTGTTGAAATTGTTTTTGAAGTCTTTTTCTAATGAATAGGTCAAAAAATTCAATTCAGGTCTGAATAGATTCTACTAGAGTCAAACGTTCTCCAATTTGCCTAAAAATTGGTATATAATACCCTGAGGTCTCACAGGACTCCTATTTCTTTTTTTTCTCTTTTTAAAAATTATTTTCACTCCCCCCTCTTTTAAACTCTGTAATGCAAAGCCAGCAATAGTAAATACTATCAGAGCAACACCTACATACAATGCATTCAGAAAGTCTTCAGACCCTTTGGCTTTTTTTATATTTTGTTCTGTCGAAGCCTTATGCTGCAATTAAAAAAAATAGTTTTTTTTCCTCATCATTCTGCACTCAATTCCCCATAATGAAAAAAGGAAAACAGAAATTTTGAAATCTTTGCTTATTTGTGGAAAAGGAACAACTAAAATATTGTGTTGACATAGATAGGTAATATGTCTTGCACTGTGCTCCCGTGTGGAGGCAACTTCCATGATCACAAGCCGTACATTTTCCATGTGATCCTAGCCTGGATTTAGAACCCTCAGCACATGTGTGCGAATGAATCTCTCACTAGTGATGTGGTGAGAGATTCATTCTTGTGTAAAGGCTATGGGTTCTAACTAGAGTTGAGCGAACGTGCTCGTAACGAGCACTGTAGTGCTCGGATCCCCTGCGCTCGCATGGGCGTAGCCATCTGGATCCGTCCTCCTCACCCGACTGCAAGTCAGTGGGGACAGATCCGTTTGGTATGACACACTCGTGTGTCATACCAAACGGATCCGCCCCCATTGACTTACAGTCAGGTGAGGACGGATCCGGATGCCTGCGCCCATGCGAGCGCAGGGGATCCGAGCACTACAGTGCTCGTTATGAGCACGTTCACTCAACTCTAGTTCTAACCCCAGACAAGGGTCACATACCCAATGTATGATATGTGTTCCCAGAAGTGGCCGCTGAATGAGAGAACAGCACAAGTCGTATGACCCCTTTAAGTATTTAGACCTTTTATTCATTACATAGTTAAAGCACCTTTGACAGTGATTACAGCCTCCATTCTTCTCGGGTATAATGCCACAAAGTTGCACACATGGATTTAGGTATTTTCTCCCATTCTTCTCTGCAGATCCTCTCAAACTCTGTCAGGTTAGATGGGGACTATCAGGGGACAGCCATTTCCAGGTCTCTCTGCAGATGTTCAATTGGGTTCAAGAGGGCTGGGCCACTCAAGGACATTCACAGAGTTACTCCTAATTCACTCCTGTGTTATCTTGGCTTTCATTGTCTTGTTGGAAGGCAAACCTTCAGACCTCTCTGATGCCCAAAACACTCTGATTCAGATTTTCATTAAAAGTATGTTTTTACTTTGCCCCATTCAACCTTCCATCAACCCCGACCTGTCCCAGCTACTGAAAAACATCCCCACCACCATGCTTCACTGTAGGGATGGTGTCTTCCAGACATGACACTTATAATTGAGGCCATTATGGGTTTCATTAGAACAGAGAATCTTGTTTCTCACAGTCTAAGGGCTTGTTCACATGGCCATTGTGCGACCCGCAAACGGCAGGTCCGCAATACACGGGCACCGACCGGCCAATGGCCGTGTGAACAAACCCTAAGAGTCCTTTAGGTGCATGATGGCATAATTGGGCCAGCAATAAATAAACACCATCAGCAATGGCAGATTCATTGGCCTCAGCTGACGGTATCTAAAAATGTATTAACGCACTAAAATGATCTAAATTGTGTATTGGTAATGCTTAGCAAAATTGAAACTGTTTTCAATAAACAGAGGCACAATTAAACATTGCTGTCCAACCTCCTTTTTAAGATAAAACTTCCTTTTATTTGGTCAAGTTAAAAAATCCATACAGCAGACTTTTCTCCATCATGCATAAAAACCAACATGTTTCAACCATAAAAGGTCTTAATCATGGTCTATACACTCTGAGTTTTCTCTAACATTTAAATCCCCAGCATTCCTTGGGAGTGGATCCCACACCTGGACCCGTTGATGGAACTCCCATTCTTAAAGCTACATTACATCTAAATGGAGTTTAAACCACAATATATTTTAAAAACAGAGCATATGGTATTTAAACTACACTCCTTCATATAACCCATGATGATAACACGTATGCCACATAATACAACAACATAACAGTCTATTTTTCTAATATAGCATACGGTCTACTTGAAGCAGTGATGCCACCCAGTGTGAATTAGGCCTTATACCATCCACATCTATCCAATGATATGTACCATACCCGTAAATCTTGTGGCAGCAACCTTCAAGACAGATCATTACATAGGACACAATTATATACATATGTACGTGGAAAAGCAAATGATTATACACTATAAATCACAAAACAATATATATCCCATTTATCAAGACATATATAAAAAACAAAATAACATTAGCCCCTGTGATCTGATAGATCCACAGAGCAGAACATGTCACTCATTTAGTAATGGAACATAATGTCATGTCTGAGGTTTAGACCATGAGGCACCCTGGTATCTAACCGATATATCCAGAATGCCTCACGGTCCAACACTCTCAGCTTTCGATCACCCTCTCTTGGTGAACTGTATACCTGTTCTATTACAGAAACGCACAGTGTGTCTATGGACCCCTGATGTGAATCACGGAAATGTTTTGATGCCATTGAAATGTGTTTGACTCCTTCCTGCTTGATATCTCTCAGGTGCTCCGATACCCTGACTTTGAGACTTCTAGTAGTGCAGCCAATGTATTTTTTGCTACAATAAATATGGAGGT
This sequence comes from Rhinella marina, assembly GCA_900303285.1. Taxonomy (NCBI): domain Eukaryota; kingdom Metazoa; phylum Chordata; class Amphibia; order Anura; family Bufonidae; genus Rhinella; species Rhinella marina. The sequence goes on along the minus strand of ONZH01019726.1, from coordinate 52,084 downwards.
TTGATTTTCTCCGATCAAGTGGCGTTGGTTGCTTTAAATGAATTGCGTTCTAGTTCTAATGTGAACAAATGTCTGGGATCGGTTCATACATCTAGTGGCTTTACTACAAGCAATCCCCATTTCTATCCTATAGGATCTAGAGCTGAATGCATGGATAGATTCCAGTCATGTGTGGAAAGAGATTTGAAAAAACTATACAATGGTATTAGCCACCACTGTGCTTCCAATCTATCATGGCCTCAAAAGAAAGCGTTGGAGGAGTTGAAGAATAATGATGACATCGTAATTAGAATGGCAGATAAGGGAGGCACAGTGGTGGTTATGGATAAAAATATGTATTTGTCATAGGTCACTAATATTGTATCAGACGATAGGGTTTACCGTAAATTAAGCAGTGACCCCACTGCCGCAATTCAGAGTAAACTTGTTGGCATATTGGAGGAGGGTGAAAGGCTAGGGATTTTAACAACCAAAGAAAAAGAGTATATGATAATTGAGGAGCCAATTGTCCCTATTATACATGCACTTCCGAAAGTGCATAAAGGCATTCGCCCTCCTCCAATGAGGCCAATAGTTTCAGGTATTGGTTCGGTTTGTGAGAGAGCAGGAGAATGGCTAGATAGCCTGTTGCAGGAATTAGTACAACAAACCTCGGGATTTTTACGAGACACCAAAGATGTATTGGTTAATTTGAAAGACATAGAATGGACATCCAATTCAGTGTGGCTAAGCTTGGATGTAATAGGGTTGCACCCTTCAATTTCCTACTCTGTAGCTTTGAGAGCCCTGGAATACCACCTAAAGAATCATAGCAACTACACGGTAGAATTGCAGGAATACATCATGGACATGGCCTCTTTTCTCATTACACATAACTATTTTCAGTTTGCACAAAGTTTTTATTTACAGATACAAGGCGTCCCAATGGGAGCAAAATATTCATCTTCTCTGGCAAATTTAGTTATGGTGTTTTGGGAGTTAAAATTTATTTACAGTGTACATAATCCTTTTAGTCAGATGATACGGTGGTATGGCAGATAAATAGATGATCTCCTCCTCATTTGGGGGGGAGATGTGTCTGCCATAACACCGTTCATCGATTATGTCAACAGTAATGGGGACAATTTGCAGTTCACCCATCAATGGGACTACAAACAAATAACATTTTTGGATTTAACTTTAATGGGCACAGTAAATGGTGAAATACATAGACAAACATTCAGAAAAAGTAAGGCAGGTAATACAATTTTACATGCTAAATCGATGCATCCGCAGCACACTATTAAGGGAATCCCTGTAGGAGAGACCATTAGAAGCAAGCGTAATTGTAGCAAAGCAGAGGTGTTTGTCCAGGAGTGTGCCCAAATCAAACAAAGAGACTATGCTAATTGGGTGGTTGACAGGGCTGTCAGGATTTCCTCTGAGAAAAACAGAGGGGAATTGTTGGATAACAACAGAAAAACCAATGTAAGATCAGGTAAACGTAAACCCACAATGGTTTTGGAATATAGTATGGAGTTTGGTGCCATTAGAAATATAGTCCAAAAATGGCTCCCTATATTAAAGGGAGATACCAAATTGGACTCTATTTTGGAAGAAGGAGTCCAAATTGTTTCCAGACGAGCTCCCACATTGGGACAGGTATTATCTCCAAGTCTAGTCACACAACGCAAAAAATACAAAAATACATGGTTATCAGTAGTAGGTTTTTACAAATGTGGAAAAAAGAATTGTAATACTTGCAAGGTGGCCAAAAAAAGTACGTCATTTTGGGATGCAGCGAATCAGAAATGTTATCCGATCAAATCTTTCATGAACTGCTCATCCACAAATGTAGTATATATGAATGAATGTCATGCATGTAGCAAAAAATACATTGGCTGCACTACTAGAAGTCTCAAAGTCAGGGTATCGGAGCACCTGAGAGATATCAAGCAGGAAGGAGTCAAACACATTTCAATGGCATCAAAACATTTCCGTGATTCACATCAGGGGTCCATAGACACACTGTGCGTTTCTGCATTAGAACACGTATACAGTTCACCAAGAGGGGGTGATCGAAAGCTGAGAGTGTTGGACCGTGAGGCATTCTGGATATACCGGTTAGATACCAGGGTGCCTCATGGTCTAAACCTCAGACATGACATTATGTTCCATTACTAAATGAGTGACATGTTCTGCTCTGTGGATCTATCAGATCACAGGGGCTAATGTTATTTTGTTTTTTATATATGTCTTGATAAATGGGATATATATTGTTTTGTGATTTATAGTGTATAATCATTTGCTTTTCCACGTACATATGTATATAATTGTGTCCTATGTAATGATCTGTCTTGAAGGTTGCTGCCACAAGATTTACGGGTATGGTACATATCATTGGATAGATGTGGATGGTATAAGGCCTAATTCACACTGGGTGGCATCACTGCTTCAAGTAGACCGTATGCTATATTAGAAAAATAGACTGTTATGTTGTTGTATTATGTGGCATACGTGTTATCATCATGGGTTATATGAAGGAGTGTAGTTTAACCCCTTGAGGACAGAGCCCATTTTGGCCTTAATGTCTGGGCCAAATTTTTGAATTCTGACATGTGTCACTTTATGTGGTAATAACTTTGGAACGCTGTTACTTATCCAGGCCATTCTGAGACTGTTTTCTCGTGACACATTGTGCTTCATGACAGTCATAAATTTGAGTCAATATATTTCACCCTTATTTATGAAAAAATCCCAAATTTACCAAAAATTCCGAAAAATTTCCAAATTTCCAAATTTCAATTTCTCTACTTTCAAAATACACCGTAATACCTCCAAAAATAGTTATTATTTTACATTCCCCATATGTCTACTTTATGTTGGCATCATTTTGTAAACGTCATTTTACTTTTTTAGGACGTTAGGAGGCTTAGAAGTTTAAAAGCCATTTTTCAAATTTTCACCAAATTTTCCAAAACCATTTTTTTTAGCACCAATGCAGATATAAAGTGATTTTGAGGGGCTTACATAATGAAACCCACCATAAATGACCCCATTTTAGAAACTACACCCCTCAAATTATAAAAAACTGCTGTTACAAACTTTGTTAACCCTTGAGGTGTTCCACAAGAATTAATGGAAAATGGAGGTGAAATTTCAAAATTTCACTTTTTTCGTAGATTATTCATGTTAATATTTTTTTTCTTGCAACATAGCAAGGGTTAACAGCAAACTAAACCTCAATTTACATTTCTCTGATTCTGCAGTTTACAGAAATACCCCATATGTGGTGGTAAACGTCTCTATGGGTTTGTGGCAGTGGTCAGAAGGAAAGGAGCGCCATACGGATTTTGGAGGCAAAATTTGCTAGAATAGTTTTTAGGCACCATTTTGTAATTGAGAGACCATGACGTACCCCTACAGTGGAAACCCTCATAAAGTGACCCCATTTTTGAAACTACACCCATCAAAGAATATATTAAGGGGGGTACTGACCACTTTGACCCCCTAAGCATTTTACGGAATTTGGAAACACTTGGCTGTGAAAATGAAAATTTTTTTTCTTCCAATAAAATGTTGCTTTAGCCCCAATTTTTTTTATTTGCATAAGGGGTAACAGGAGAAAAGCCCCCCCATAATTTATTACCCATTTTCTCCTGAATACGGCAACACCCCATATGTTGTGGTAAACTGCTGTGGGGTTACATGGCAGGACTCAGAACAGAAGGAGCGCCATATGGATTTTACAACACAGATTTTGATGGAGTGGTTTGCGGGAGCCATTGATTTTTATTTTTTTGAGCTATTGTCTTATGTGGGGGCTCATTTTTTGCAGGATGAGGTGAGGTTTTCATTGGTACCATTTTGGGGTAAATACGCCTTTTTGATCGCCTGCTATTACACTTTTTGTGAGGGAAGAGGGAAAAAAATGGCTATTTTGGCATAGTTTTTTAAAAAAATTTTTTACAGCATTCGCCTGGGGGGCCATCTCATGTAATATTTTTATAGAGCAGGTTGTTACGGACACAGCGATACCCAATATGTCCAACTTTTTTATTGTTGGAAAGTTTTACACATTAGATGCATTTTGAACAGAATAAAATATTTTTTTTGTGTTGCCATTTTCAGAGAGCCATATTTTTTTCAGTTTTCGGGCGATTGTCTCAGGTAGGGTACAGTTTTTGCGGGACAAGATGACGGTTGAATTGATACCATTTTGGGGTAATTACGCCTTTTTGATCGCCTGCTATTACACTTTTTGTGAGGGAAGAGGGAAAAAATGGCTATTTTGGCATAGTTTTTTTTTATTTTTTTTTACAGCATTCGCCTGGGGGGCTATCTCATGTAATATTTTTATAGAGCAGGTTGTTACGGATGTGGCGATACCTAACATGTTTATGTATTGTGTGTTTTTTTTATTTTTAATCAATTTTTTAATTTTTTTTAACTTTTTTTTTAACTTTTTTTAACTTTTTTTTTTCAACTTTCTTGACTCAGATCCACTTGGTTCTTCAAGAACCAGTGGGTCTGGTATTTTACAATACACTGCAGTACACTGTATAGTGTACTGCAGTGTATTTTCTTATAGCCTGTTCAAGCTCCTGCCTTTAGCAGGAGATTGAACAGGCTTCCATGGCAAGCCAGACGAAAGCGTCTGGTTGCCATGGTAACCATCGGGACGCTGCACAGCAGAGCAGCGTCCCGATGGAAGGGAGAGGGAGCTTCCTCCCTCTCATCTGCCCACACCATCGGCGCTGCCAGCGCACCGCAGTGCCGATGGGAGAGGGAGGGAGCGCTCCCTCCCTGTTAACCCCTTCCATACAGCGGTCCCTACGGACCGCGGCATGGAAGGGGTTAGACTGCTGACATCGGTGCCAGCACCGATGTCAGCAGTTTCAAGCAGAGTATCAGCTGTATGCTGATACTCTGCTTGAATACCGCTCGGCCATCCTGAAAGATTATTGCGGGCGGCACTCGCGGCAGCCGCCCGCACATTGCAAGTCTCCCCCCGCCGCCCATCTGCCCACCCATCTGCCCACAGCCAATCAAGGGGGCGGGGGGGACACCCTGACCTCCCCCTAAATACTGACACTCGGCGGGGATTCGCTAGAATAGCGCTATCCCCGCCGAGTACACGGAGCCTGCTGTGAATGGCTGGTCTGAATAGACCAGCCATTCACAGCGATCGCCATTATGGGGGGCCTTCACTATGGATGGCTGACTGTGTCTAACAGCCGCCATCAAAGCATGTTAACCCCGCTGCACTGAGCAGCGGGGGTTAACATGCATGACGTACCGGTACGCCCTGTTGCGCTAAGTACCTCGCGCCCATGACATACCGGTACGTCCATTGTCGCCAAGGGGTTAAATACCATATGCTCTGTTTTTAAAATATATTGTGGTTTAAACTCCATTTAGATGTAATGTAGCTTTAAGAATGGGAGTTCCATCAACGGGTCCAGGTGTGGGATCCACTCCCAAGGAATGCTGGGGATTTAAATGTTAGAGAAAACTCAGAGTGTATAGACCATGATTAAGACCTTTTATGGTTGAAACATGTTGGTTTTTATGCATGATGGAGAAAAGTCTGCTGTATGGATTTTATAACTTGACCAAATAAAAGGAAGTTTTATATTAAAAAGGAGGTTGGCTTGCGGACAGCAATTTTTTTTTTTTTTACAATCGTTAATGTTTGGAGAGTCCACGCCAGGACTCGCTGCACTCGCTGGAGCCAACAAAGAGGGCGGATTAGACGTTCAGGGTAAGCTGGTTCAATTGCATGTTTTTGTTTGGACAATTAAACATTCCCTGCTACAAACACACTGTATATTTTTACTGATGCATTAAAATAAGTTGAATAGTGCACTCGTAATCATTACCAAAACGGCAACTTTTTTTTTTTAATAAATAGAGATGCAATTAACCCCTTCCCACTCAGCTCCATACATGTACAGCACTGGGTGAGAGTCAGGCAGCCAAAGAGACAGACGCCTTCTTGCCGGAAGTTTGTCACCACGCGAAGACGCATCTCTCATTCTCCCAGGGGGTTTCTGACCCTCTGGCGGGTCATCCCTCATGTCACTCTGTGAGATCCATTCCGGATCTTGGTACTGCTGGGAGAGGGGATGCCGTCATTCCCAGCATTGATGCTGGTCAGGTGTCCTGGGACACTGGAGCCCCTAGCATCAGCCTTTGCCAAAGAACCTCTGTTTTCATGTCTCCTGATTTAGACATGTGGTGGGAGGTTCCTTCCTATGCACACTCTCGGCCCCACCTATACTTCCCTGGTCTGAGGGTGGAGTTTAGGTGTGACCTCAGCAGTGTCAGGTGATCTGTGGAGGGATATTTAAACCTGGTCTTTTCCCTCACTGCTGATTATTCAGTTCCTTCCCTGGCTCTGGATCTTAAGCTATCTGGTGAGTGGTTTCTCTGGTTATTGACTCTGGCTTTGGTTTTGGTTGTGTTCTGGTTCTTGTGCCCTGGCTTACGTTTCCTGACCATTCTTGTGCTTCCCTATTAACCATTGCATAGTGTCACGGTACGGTATTTACTTAGGGGGTTTCTGCCTAACTGTGGGCTGTGTGCCCAGCAACTAGCCGCCCTGCTATTTGACACCTGGGAAGGGCTCTGAAAAAAGTCCCCTTCCTGTTAGAGGCAAGTGAAGAGTACCCCGGTCCTCAAGGGTGTTCAGAGTGTGACGGCTTGTGCAAAGCGTGTCCTGTATGCCATGTTTGCTGGCTTTCAGTTTGGCTTTATCATTTCATTAACATTACAGTAAGATTCAGCGATGGACTTGGATATGCAAGGCGGTTCCTTGTGAAAAGTGGAGAGAATCTCACTTTAGACTTATGCACTCAGCGATTTATGCTTTCAACTTACCAAAGAATCCTGATAATCAGGATTATGTAACATCATGTCCTAAATGTGGAATGGGAAAAACTGATCTAGCACACTGTACATGGAAATGTCCAAATTTTGGACAGAGGTAGTGGCCTGGATTACAGACACCTGGGGCCATACGTTAACCTTAACACCCGAATCACTACTATTCCACATTTTTCTGAGCGAATCCAAGCCAGGATTAAAACTAGATAGCCTTATTAACATCAATGAGATGTCTTTTACAACATTGGCTGAAACCAAGTAGACCCCAGGTGGCAGACGTAGTGGCTCAAATGACACATTTCATGTATATGGATAAGATTGACACGGAGACACACAAAGAAAAAAAGACCACTAGTTTCTTTCGTAAATTCGTCAATGACAGTGTTTTCATATACACTATACTTCATACACGATACTTTTAATATGTTACCAAGGAGATGAGGACAGGCACCTACCAAATAGGATTTGGGTTGGGGGGGGTGTTCATTTCTGATCTGTTTGTTTATGTATCTTCCTTTTATCCTGAAAAATGTAAAAATGTTCACCCATGCTATTGTACTTGAAATGTACCTGTATGCATGTTTCTTTTGGTGAATCTAATAAAAATATGTTTAAAAAAACAAACAAAAAAAAGATGGCATCCATTCGCAAGTGCAGTGAGCACCATAGCTGCTGGGTGATTACTGTTTTAATCAGCAGACACTCGGAGCTAATGTCCATGATCGATGATAACTAGAGATGAGCGAGCACTAAAATGCTCGGGTGCTCGTTATTCGAGACGAACTTTACCCAATGCTCGGGTGCTCGTTTCGAGTAACGAACCCCATTGAAGTCAATGGGAAACTCGAGCATTTTTTGCAGGGGACCAAGGCTCTGCCTAGGGAAGGCTGGGTGAAAACCTGGAAACATCAGAAAATGATGGAAACACCACGGAAATGAACAGGAAATAGCAGGGGCAGCATGCATGGATGCCTCTGAGGCTGCCTAATCCCACCATTACCCCAAATTCTCCTGCAACAGCCTGGTGTTACCCTCATGGCAATTGTGCTCACCCAGACCAAGAAAGGCGAGGCACATGCCCATCACATGTTAGGGAAGCACCCAACTAGGTGCAACGAAGGTCCATCACCCATGCCCATGCTGGCACTGCTCTCCTATCCCCAGCCACACGATGCAGGCATAAGCCTGACACAGCATGGCGGTGACACCAACAAGTGACCAAGTTAGATGAGGTAGCAGGTGAGCCACCCAAAAATTTAGCCTGACGCAGCATGGCGGTTACAACAGAGTGACCGAGTTGGACTGAGATAGCAGGAGGTGAAGCACGGATGGTAATTCAAAGGAAGAGGAGGAGGGGTTGGAGGAAGAGGCATAGTAAGTCTGAGAGACCGTGACCGAGGTAGGCCCCGCAATCCTTGGTGTGGGCAGTACATGAGCGGCCCCAGGGTCAGACTCGGTCAGAGTGACCGAGCTACACGACGGTAGCAGGTAGAGCACATAAAAAATTTAGCGTGGTCCTGTATGTGGACCTTGAGGGCCTGGAAGCTGTCTCCTTGAGAAATGCTCAGGGTGGCCGATCGCCGGGCTCGACGGCGGACCCTTTTCGGGTTATCGATTGTCGATATGTTGGCTTACATCAAGTTTAGTATCTGTTCTTATCAGTTGCTGTGGCTGTTGGTGGTAAAATGGTGAGCATAGCTGCTTCCCAAGCAGTTGACCTGGGTTCGATTCCCGTCTATTGCATTATATGGCCCTGCGGAAAAATTGTTTAGAGAGAGGGCCTGTAGGTGGACCTCCGGAAAAATTGTTTGGAGAGAGGGCCTGTAGGGGGCCCTCCGGAAAAATTGTTTAGAGAGAGGGCCTGTAGGTGGACATCCGGAAAAATTGTTTAGAGAGAGGGTCTTTAGGTGGACCTCCAGAAAAATTGTTTAGAGAGAGGCCCTGTAGGGGGCCCTCTGAAAAAATTGTTTAGAGAGAGGGCCTGTAGGTGGCCCTCCGGAAAAATTGTGGTAAAAGAGTGCCAGTTGGACCTCTAAAAAATTTCGTTTTTTGGGTCAGCGTTAGGCAAAGACGACAAGGAGGAGGAGAAGTAGGAGGAGTAGAGAAGAGGAATCGGATACATAAGTAATGTTAATCTTTAGCTGCTTTCCCCCGGAGGAGATTTGAATTCCGGTGAAATCCAGGCTTTGTTCATTTTAATAAGCGTCAGCCTGTCAGCGCTGTCAGTTGACAGGCGTGTACGCTTATCGGTGATGACGCCACCAGCTGCACTGAATACCCGCTCTGACAACACGCTAGCTGCAGGGCAGGCCAGCACCTCCAAGGCGTACAGCGCCAGTTCAGGCCACATGTCCAGCTTTGAAACCCAGTAGTTGTATGGAGCAGAGTGATTGGTCCGGACGTTGGTATGGTCAGCTAGATACTCCCTTACCATCTTTCTGTAAAGCTCACCCCTACTCTACCTAGACTGTGGACAGGTGACAGTGTCTTGCTGGGGTGACATAAAACTGACAAAGGCCTTGGAGAGCGTTCCCCTGCCAGTGCTGGACAAGCTGCCTGCTCGCCTCCTCTCCCCCGCTACTTGGCCCACAGAAGCACACCCTCTGCCGCTAGCAGCGTCAGATGGGAAGGATTGTTTCAGCTTGTGCACCAGGGCCTGTTGATATTGATTCACTCTTATACTCCTGTCCTCTACAGGGATGAGAGTGGAAAGGTTCTGCTTGTACCGTGGGTCCAGGAGAGTGAACACCCAGTAATCGGTGTTTGAAAAAATGCTTCTAACACGAGGGTCACAGGATAGGCAGCCTAACATGAAGTCTGCCATGTGTGCCAGAGTCCCAACATGCAAGAATTCCCTCTTCTCACTGGCCTGACTCTCCATTTCCTCCTCCTCCTCCAAGTCCTCCTCTTCAGCCCATACACGCTCAAGAGTTAAGAAGGCCTGAGCACTGGTATCCTCTTCTGTCTCACCCACATTCTCCTCCTCTTCCTCCTCATCCTCATCCCCCTCCTCCGATACGCGCTGAAAAACAGACCGGTGGGTGCTCTGGCTATCAAGCGACATATTTTCCTCCACCGTCTCTTGTGACAAGCGCAAAGCATCCGACTTGATGCTGAGCAGTGAGTTTTTCAACAGGCAAAGCAGCGGGATGGCGAGGCTGATAATGGCGGCATCGCCGCTGACCATCTGTGTTGACTCCTCAAAGTTGCTCAACACCTGGCAGATATCAGACATCCACGTCCACTCCTCATTGTAGACTTGAGGAATCTGACTGACCTGACTACCAGTTCTGGTGGAAGTTGACATCTGGCAGTCTACAATCGCTCTGCGCTGCTGGTAAACTCTGGATAACATGTTTAATGTCGAATTCCATCTTGTGGGCACGTCGCACAACAGTCGGTGAGCGGGCAGTTGTAGGCGGCGCTGCGCTGCCCTGAGAGTGGCAGCATCTGTGCTCGACTTACAGAAATGTGCACAGATGGTGAGCAAATTAGACAGATTGGGGTATGTCTTGAGGAACCGCTGAACTATTAGATTGAATACGTGGGCCAGGCATGGCACATGTGTCAGTCTGCCGAGTTGCAGAGCCGCCACCAGGTTATGCCTGTTGTCACACACAACCATGCCTGGCTTGAGGCTCAGCGGTGCCAGCCACAGATCGGTCTGCGCCGTGATGCCCTGTAACAGCTCTTGGGCGGTGTGCCTTTTGTCACCTAAGCTCAGCAGTTTGAGCACCGCCTGCTGGCGCTTACCCACGGCACTGCTGTTGCGTCTAGAGCTACCGACTGAAGGCACCGTGCCCACGGATGGTAATTCGGAGGAGGAGGGGTCGGAGGAGGAGGCATAGTATGTCTGAGAGACCGTGACCGAGGTAGGCCCCGCAATCCTTGGTGTGGGCAGTACATGAGCGGCGCCAGGGTCAGACTCGGTCCCAGCCTCCACCAAGTTAACCCAATGTGCCGTCAGTGAGATATAGTGTCCCTGCCCGGCAGCACTTGTCCACGTGTCCATGGTTAGGTGGACCTTCTCAGAAACAGCGTTGGTCACGGCACAGATGATGTTCTGTGACACGTGCTGGTGTAGGGCTGGGACGGCACATCGGGAAAAATAGTGGTGGCTGGGTACCGAATACCGAGGGGCAGCCACCGCCATGAGATTGCGAAAGGCCTCGGTCTCTACCAGCCTATAGGGCAGCATCTCCAGGCTCAGCAATTTGGAGATGTGGACGTTGAGGGCTTGGGTATGTGGGTGGGTGGAACTGTATTTCCTCTTGTGCTCCAGCGTCTGCTGTAAAGACAGCTGAACGCAGCGCTGGGACACATTGGTGGATGCTGTGGAGGATCGTGGAGGCAAAGGTCTGGTTTTCCGGTGGGAGGCGCTCGTGCCGGGGTCCTGGGCAGGGGGTTGACTAGCAGAGGCAGCGAGTGACACAGGGGAAGGAGCAGTGGTTTGACCCGCAGGAGGTGAACGGCCTTGGTTCCATTGAGTAGGGTGCTTAGCACTCATATGCCTGCACGTGCTGGTGGTGGTTAGGCTAGTAATGGTGGCACCCCTGCTGATCCTGGTGTGGCACAGGTTGCACACCACAGTCCGTCGGTCATCCTCACTTTCTTTAAAGAACCTCCAGACTTGCGAACATCTAGGCCTCGCCACGGGAGCTTCACTACATGAAACAGTTGCTGCTGATGCACCAGCTCTGGCCCTGCTTCTCCCTCTGGCCACACCACTGCCTCTTCCACTGACCAACCTGTTCTGGTGCAGCACTCGCCTCCCCCTCAGAAGCACTGTCTTCACTCGGCTTATCAACCCAGCTTCGGTCAGTCACCTCGTCACCCTCCGATTCCTCAGTCTGCTCCCCCCTCGGACTTCCTGCCCTGACAACAACTTCGCCACTGTCTGACAACCGTGTCTCCTCATCGTCCGATACCTCTTTACACACTTCTTCCACTAAGTCAACATTGTCGTCATCATCATCACCCACAGACTGCGACAGTTGGAAAACTTGGGCATTGGGAACGAGGTCAGCAGCAACCTGAGAAGTGGTTTGTGACTCTGGGAAGGGTCCAGAAAACAGTTCCTCAGAGTATGCCGGATCGCATTCCAAATTTTCCTGGGAGGGGGCAGACTGGGGGGAAGGAGGTTGAGGTGGAGGAGCCAGAGGAGTGCTCCCTTGGGTAACGTGGGTGGACTGCGTGGAAGACTGACTGGTGGACAAATTACTTGAAGCATTGTCCACAATCCACGACATCACCTGTTTGCACTGTTGTGGTTTCATCAGTCCTCTACCACGTGTCCCTGTAAGTTGAGACATGAAACTAGGGAGTGTAGCTCTGCAGCGTTCCCCTGCTCCCTCATCAGCAGGTACTGTCTCACCCTGCCCAGGACCACGGCCTCTGCGCCCTGCAGTAATTGAATGCCCACGCCCTCATCCTCGACCCTTAGCCCTGGGGTTCAACATTTTCTGTATATAAGTGTATTATATGTACAAAAAAATGGGCCTGCTGTACTGAAACCCACAAACTTGTTCAATCTGAACAAGAAAATATATAGGTGGATAAGTTAGAGCAAAATTACATATGTTATTACGTACCGTGCAGTATGGAGCAATTGTCTGAAACTATTAGATTAGGCAGACTTGTTCTGCTTAAGTGCAACCCAGACAAATGTCACACAGAGATTTTTGCAATGTAGCTGTATCAGTGACAGCAAAAGACCTTTTTTAATTACGTGACGTATAGAATGTGTCACCTGGACAGAAAATACGGATTGTGGTTTCTGGTGACTGGACAGCCGAACTGTGACACACAGAATGGTTCCACACAGCTGTACGAAATGGATTTGTATCACTGAGATAAAACAACAAAAAAACTATTTTTTTATATATATATTTTTTAATATATATATATATATATACATATATATATATATATATTTAACGTGACGTGCAGAAACTATCAGAGAGAAAACTCAACCCCTGCTAACTGTGGCTATTTTGACTGCAACCCAGACAAATGTCGCACAGAGATTTTCCTAATGTAGCTGTATCAGTGAAAGCAAAAGACCATATTTGATTATGTGACGTACAGTATGGGTCACCTGGACAGAAAATACGGATTGTGGTTTGTGGTGAGTGGACAGCTGAACTGTGACACACAGCATGGTTCCACACAGCTGTATGAAATGGATTTGTATCACTGAGATAAAACAATAAAAAAAAAAAATTGTTCTATATGGCGATAGCTTCACTACTAGTGCCAGCCAGCCCAGCCAGGAGACAAAAAAATTGTCTTGTAGCCCTTAGAAGGGCTGTTGGGTTCTTTCTATATCACTCCTGCCTAACAGAGAACTAAATCCAGGCCCTAACACTCTCCCTGAAACGCAGCAGATCTGTCCCTAACCACATCCAGACAGCATCTGAGCCGAGCACCGCGGGCAGTCACTAGTATATTCCAGGGTCACCTGATCAGGCCATCCAACCCTTGCTATCGACATGTAAGGGCCCCATGTGATGCTGGGTGTACCGCAGAGTCTCCTGGCTTGTGATTGGCTGACTTTATAGGCGCCAAAAATTCAAAATGCGGGAGTTGCCATTTCCTCGAGCATGGCGAGATACTTGTCCGAGCAGCGAGCACTTACGAGTATCGTAATGCTTGAACGAGCACCAAGCTCGGACGAGCATGCTCGCTCATCTCTAATGATAACATTGCCATTTTGTCAAATGTGACCATGGCATCTGTGGGCTAAAAAACCCAGGAGCGTACTCCAGGGCATGCAACAGCTCCCCCTAGCCGGTATAGGGGGAGCCGGATAGTGTTTGGCAGCCTCGATCCTTCTATATGATTCCAGGCTGCCAAAGATATCGCCCCCTTTCTCCAAAATGAAGACAAGAATAAACAAATATTATGGGCATCACCATTTGCAAAAACATCTGTGCTATTAAAATACTGTACAAAGATATTTATCATATATAGTAAACAGCAAAATGAAAAAAAAAATCAAGATGGCCAATTTGCCAATTGTTTTGGTTGCTTCACCTACCCTAAAAAAAATAATAAAAAGTGATCAAAAAGTTATACACACCCCAAAATGGTATCATTGAAATGTATAAATGGCCCACAGAAAAATGAGCACTCAAACAGCTCTGTACACAGAAGTACAAAAAAGTTATAGTTGGTCAGAATATGGCGATGTACAATAAAAATGAAGAAAGAACAACTAAAAAGTAAGGTATTGCCGAAACAGAAAAATAAAAAAGTTATGGCCCCAGAAAGGGAGGGAGTGAAAAATGAAAACACAAAAATGGACACATAGTACACTTTTATAGAACACACTAAAATGTGCTGAATTGTGCACTAATAAATGATAACAAAATAGCAACTGTTTTTTTTAAAACAAAATGTTCAATCATGCAGGGCATGCAGTGAAATATATGCTGCTGGTGGTGAGAGAAAAAAAATCTTCAGTACACACACAGAGCCTATTATGCTAGGCGCTAAGAGGGTGTTGTTCTGATACAGCCTTTATTATATACAGTGCCTTGAAAAAGTATTCATGCCTCTTGAACTTTTCCACATTTTTTCACCTTACACCCACAAACTAAAATTTATTTTATTAGGATTTTATGTGCTACACCAACACAAAGTAGCAAGTATGTGTGAAGTGCAAAGAAAATGATACATGGTTTTCAAAATTTGAAAAGTATGGTGTACATTTGTAGGACCACCTTTCCTTGCATTTACAGCTCCAAGTCATTTAGAGTATGTCTCTACCAGCTTTGCGCAGGCTGAAATTTTTGCCCATTCTTCTTTGCAGAATAGCTCAAGCTCAGTCAGATTGGATGGAGAGCATCTGTGACCAGCAATTTTCAAGACTTGCCACTGATTCTCAATGGGATTTAGGTCTGGACTTTGACTGGACCATTCTAACACATGAATAAGCTTTGATCTAAACCATTTTATTGTAGCTCTGGCTGTAATTTAAGGGTCATTGTCCTGCTGGAAGGTGAACCTCAGCCCTAGGCTCAAGTCTTTTGCAGCCTCTACCAGGTTTTCCTTCAGGATTGCCCTGTATTTAGCATCCACCTTACCATCAACCATGACCAGTTTCCCTTTCCCTGCTGAAGAAAATCATCCTCACATCATGATGCTGCCACCAACGTGTTTATGTTTCGGGTGATGTGCAGTGTTAGTTTTCCACCACACACACTGTTTTGCATTTAGGCCAAAAAGTTCTATTTTGGTCTCATCTAACCAGAGTACATTCATCTAACCAGAGGCTTCCACATGTTTGCTGTGTCCCCTACATGGCCTGTTTTGTTGAACTGCAAGCAGGTCTTATGGTTTGTTTTCAAAAATGGCTTTATTCTTGCCACTCTTCCATAAAGGCCAGATTTGTGGAGTGTACAACTAATAGTTTTTTGTGGACAGATTCACCCACCTAAGCTGTGGATAGCATGGGCCTCTTGGCTGCTTCTCTAATTAGTGCTCTCTTTGCCTGTGCTGTCATTTTAGGTGGACAGCCATATCTTGATAGGTTTGCAGTTGTGCCATACGCCTTCCATTTTCGGATAATGGCTTGAACAGTGCTCCATGAGATGTTCAGTGCTTGGAATAGTTTTTTTTTATTACCTAACCCTGCTTTACACTTCTCCACAACTGTGGAGTGTGTTCCTTGGTTTTCATGATGCTGTTTGAGCATGAATGTTCTCTAACAAACCTCTGAGGCCTTCACAGAATGGCTGGATGTAGTTATACTGAGAATAAATTACACACAGGTGGACTATTTAGTGAGTAGATTACTTCTGAAGGCAATTGGTCCCACTAGATTTTATTTAGGGGTATCAGAGTACAGGGGACTGAATACAAATGCATGCCACACTTTTCAGATTTTTATTTAAAATTTTTGAAATCCATGGATCATTTTCTTTTCACTTCACACATACTTGCTACTTTATGTTCCCTATCACATAAAATCTCAATAAAATAAATTTGTTTATTGGTGTAATGTGAAAAAATGTGGAAACGTTAAAGTGGTATGAATCATTTTTCAAGGCACTGTATGGATATTCATCTCATTGTGATGTAATTGTGGTGGAAGCCCATGTCAACATGGAACCTTTCTCTCCTTTATCATATATATATATATATATATATATATATATATATATATATATATAATCTTTTCAGTTTGGTGTCAGACTAATAAAAATCAATTGATATTTTCATATATGATGGTAGTTTGTGGTTTTTTTTGTTTATTTAACTGGAGGAATAAACAGTGCTAAGTAATGTGAATGGTAGATACCTTTATCTGTGTTATGAAAAGTTGTTTCATCGACTGAAATATTATTGTGATGTAATTTTTGTAATTTCACCTCAGTAGTTAGCAGTGTTGAAATTATGCACTCAGGTCCTGGGTAGTGTTAAGCGAGCTGAAGCATCCAAGGGGGAATTCGATCCGAAGCTTATGAAAAATTTGATTTGCCATGAATCTGAATTTCCTCATGCTTTGTGGTAACAAATCGTTCTTTTTTTTCTAAAGTGGCGGCTGTACGTGTTACACAGTGAAAGTAAGAAGCCCGAGAACATGAGATCACATATAATATCATGCAGCCAGACAATCCACTGTTAGTCATTCCCCTGTGAAGTCACAACCCTTTAAAAACTGTAGGGAGAGCGTAGGGAGAAGGCAGGAAGACTGCAAGTTGAGTGTAATTGCTGCATACATCTTGAACAACTTCTGCGACATTCATAGTTAATCGGTGATTTTACAGATAGACTTACTATGCCTCAGTATTAAAGGGCAGTCTAATATATTGCCACATGCATCTTGTTCAACTGCTGCGTCATTCATAGTTAATCCTTTAGTTTACAGATAGACTTACTGTGCCTCAGTAGTAGAGATGATCGAATCTTCAAAAATTTGCTTTGGCGAATAATCTACGAATTTATGACAAGATTCGTTCTTAATACGAATTTATTCTGTCGAAGTTGCGTTAAAAAAATCTTTGTTTTGCAAACATTCCTGCACAAATTATGAACATACAGTTTAAGCATTGTTAAAAGTACGCTACTGAACTGAATGCGTAAGCATACAAAGTGCGTACGAATCCTTAGTGTACTATTGACTCGCAATTGCGAGTCATACGCATGCACGAGGCTAAGCCGTGGCGTACAGTTCTCAGCAGAGGCAGTCCATATGAGCTTGAAAAGTAAGGTGCTAGTTATACGACTAAGTGCATAATTTACTAAAAACACCATACAATAAGTGCATAATAGGACACATTGCAGTACCTGAAAAAGAATACACACAATGGGCTAAAGTGCTTGAACGTTGTTGAACCTGTAAAAACATTATTGCTAAAATACTGCAAAGACATAATTATTAATTATTTTAATAAAGTGAGTATAACAACTTTCCCTTTAAAAATTATACTTTTTATTGTATATAATTGAAATGTGATCCAATTATATTTAAAGGGATTGTCCGAGTTATTTTTTTGTCCTTTGTATGTTTCTAACTAGTCAAATACAATAGCTTTTCCATACACTTTCTGCTTTTAAAGCTGCTGGTTTCTTAGATTTAACTCAGGGTCACATGACCTATAATGTCCGCTTATCTCCCTGCTGTGTGATGTTTCGTGCACAATCCTCAGAGATCAGATAACAGCCTGTACACGGGATGTCACTGTGCTGGCCACGCCCCCTTCTCTGCCGGGCTCCTGCTTTCTGCTCTCTCCCTGGATTCCTTCAGATAAAACATTAACCCCTTCAGCCAGAACACACTGAGGGCTTTACAACAGCAGTTGCAGATGTAAAGAGACACAGGATCTGCTCTCCTCACCCTACAGACACAGAACTGACTGGAGGAGATGCAAAGTATTGTATTGTACAAGAACAGGTAGGGGAAAGACCCTGTGTGTATCAGCAGTGTCATTGTACAGCTGGGACTTGTAGTCCTACACATACAACATTCTGCTGAGTATCCCAGCAGGCAGACATGTCACTCAGCACTTTTATTCACTCCCTTTACAGAGGGGGGGGCAGAGATTGTTATTACTGCATGTAAACTAAGGCCAGAAGAGAACCAGGGAAATTAGGAAATATAGATTTTTTTTTGCCTAAAACTTGCTTAACTTAGTTATATATTGCTGCCCATCAGATTTAAAGTACTATATATTTTTTTTTTCATAACTCGGACAACCCCTTTAACATAGTAAAGTAGGAGTTACTAAACAAAGCCAAGAGACTCTCCACAATAAAAAGTCCATATAGAAAGTCAATACCAGTACAATAAGCACTTTAATATTGATTATAGAAAGAGGCAGCATATCCGACATTCTTAAGTAAATATCAGCAGAAGGTGTGTGTATCCATCCTAACATACATGGAACACCTCCCACTAAAATAAGTTGAAGTATTTGCTGCCCTGTTGATGACTGGTGAACTGGGAAGAAAGGCACCGATAACATGCAGAACAATGTACCATGAAGTCTGAACTGTGCTTTAACATACCCAGTATTGTGGAATGAGACTGCTAGCGTTCCCCTCTACGCGCGTTTCGCATGTCTCGCTTCGTCCACCTGACAAACATTTTAGTGCAATCAATTTCACATTAGCAAGCATAATAGGCTCAGATATACATTTATGTCCCTCCTCATGGATGCTTGGCATAAAACACTGGAACACAGTCCAAAATTCAATTGTAATCCACGTGAGGTAATTTTGTAATCCAAACAGGTAATGTGTAATCCACATGGATAATATAAAATAGCAGCAAATAGAGAACCCTTTTTGCAAAGGGGACTCTTAAATTACCTGAGAAGGAGGTGGGGGGGAGGAAAATAGGCACGCTTAGGCACAACTGGGAATTTTCTGCAGAATGGGGGGGGGGGAGTCCTTACAAGCCATGTCCATCTGGGTGAGAGGCAAACAGGGGGCAATACAAACAAGATAAATTAATAACAAGTGCCAACTAGATCTTACCCGTCAGGTGCAGTCCATGTTGTGGCTCCCATAGGTCCAGACCATGACTCCATGAGGTGTTCTTTAAATCAGCCAGACAGTGACAGCCAGTTGTAGAAGGGTTCCTCAGATGAGGGACCTGAATCCCTCCTCGCTGCTACTGCTGTTAAATGACATAAGAGGATGCTCCTGCCTCCTGTAGGTCAGACTGGCTGCTGTGGTTGAGCTCCACTGCCCTCTGCTGCCAGAATTCAGACTTGACCGGGTGGTGGTCACACTGGTGA
This sequence comes from Rhinella marina, assembly GCA_900303285.1. Classification (NCBI taxonomy): domain Eukaryota; kingdom Metazoa; phylum Chordata; class Amphibia; order Anura; family Bufonidae; genus Rhinella; species Rhinella marina. Next base: position 32,969 of record ONZH01019726.1, on the reverse strand, counting down.
GCGCTGCTTCCACTTGAGCCTTCACCTTTCCGGATACTCCTGCCGGGACAACAGGGGTAAGTACTTCTGGCTGCAGAGGTTCAAGCAAGGCTGCACCCAAGGAAGAACTCCCAGCTCCCCTGGCTGCTGCTCACTTCATTTTCCATGGTAGCTGGTACTGGATAACCTTGGGCTTGAATGTGAAAGATGATGTCGTCAGCTGACCCAGGTGAAAGGACTGTGGTGGTGGTGGTGGCAATCCAGGGATCAGAAGCTCCGGTTGTGGCTTCTCCCTGAAATGGAGGGTGCCATCTGGTGACTCTTGTAGGCAGTGCACGTGTCCTGTGGCTGCTGGATCATCTGGCCAGGTCTCGGCTGGCGATGCAGGTACCAGGCGTTACCCCTGTAGAAAAGGGGACTTTCAGGTATGCCATGGGGGTATATTCCACTTGATCCCCCACGTATAGGCTATGACAGACTTGGGGCAGGTAAGACCATTTCACAGACCTGCGGCCCACAAAGTACTCCTCCCTGTCCTCATTGTCCGCAAGGAAGCCACTGCCTCGCTCAACTGAAAACAATAAGATGGTTCCTTTACGCCGTTCCAGCATAGGGTCTCCTGGCCTCAGATGGTAAAGCACTTGGATGACCCAGTCCTCCACCGCATTCTTATAGTCCCATAGGGTCTGGACGTGGGCCATCACTGATGCAGGCACGATGGGATTCTGCCGCATGGAAGGTGTTGTTGTTCTCATCCTGGGCGGCAGAGTGGACGCTCCAGCTGCCTCTGCCGCACCAGCCGGCACGGCGGACACCTCAGGTGCCGGTGGGATTCTCTTGGCCACTCTGATCTCCTCTGGAGTGGCTGGTGGTTCAGGGTACTCGCTACCAAACACCGCTGGCTTGAACTGGAGAGGAGGGCGCAGTAATGAGGGCGGAGTCTTCACTCCCTATACTTGCAAATAGTTCCCGGTGGGCCGGGCTGGCTTATCCCGCTTCTCAGAGGGGCGTATCTTCACTTTCCTGCTATTGAGGGGACATATCATCATTTTCCCGCTTCTGGGGGCCGGAGGGCAAGAAGAATGCGTACATTTACGAATACAAAGTGAATCTGAATAAATCTGGATTCGCTTCGGAGTAGGAAATAAGGAGGATTCGTAACGAATATACGAAGCGGCGAATCGATTCGCTCATCTGTACTCAGTAGTAAAGGGCGGTCTAATATATTGCTGCGTGCATCTTGTTCAACTGCTGCGACATTCATAGTTAATAATAATAATAATCTTTATTTATATACAATCAACATATTCCGCAACGCTTTATAGTTCAGCGGTACATGTACAGTCATAAATAACATAGCAACAGACAAGTCAATAATTACAAGAGGAATGAGGACGCTGCTCGCAAGAGCTTACAATCTATGAGGAGATGGGGTGGCACAAAAATTAAAAGTGTTTGTTTTGTATAATGGTCCAGCCATCTTGGGTGCAGTGGAGAGTTTGGTGGAGGATCAGGTTCAGGAAATGATAAATGGGCTATATACTGTATGGAGATGAGTTAGATCAAGGGATGTGAGAGGCCACCCTAAAAAAGATGTGTTTTTAGGGAACACCTAAAACTGCGTACATTGTGATTTAACCTAATTTGGAATATGCAGTTAACTTCCGGGCACCAGTCCATAGAAAGGACGCTCTACAGCTGGAAAAAGTACAGAAGAGAGCAACTAAACTGGAGGGGCATGGATGGTCTTAGTTATGAAGAAAGATTAAAAGAATTGTATTTACTTAATCTTGAGAAGAGATGTCTAAGGGGGGGGGGGCATGACTAACCTATTTAAATATATAAATGGGCCATACAAAAAATATGAATGATACACTGAAGAAAACCGGGAGAGGGCAGTGTCCTTTTTGCTGATAGATTGGAGCATGGTGAGTAGGAGATGATGGACTACAGTGTCAAGAGCTGCAGAAAGGTCAAGGAGAATAAGCAGAGAGTAGTCACCATTGCATTTTGCTATCAGGAGGTCATTTGTCACTTTGGTGAGGGAGATTTCAGTCAAATGTAGGGTGCAGAATCCAGATTGTAATGGATTAAGGAGAGAGTGAGCAGAGAGTTAGTAGATGAGGCAAGAGTAGACCAGATGCTCCAGAAGTTTAGAGATGAAGGGAAGATTGGAGACTGGTCTGTAGTTAGTTGTGCAGGATGGGTCAAGAGACTGTTTTTAAATAATGGAGTAATGATAGAGTGTTTGAAAGAGGAGGGGAAGATACCAGAAGAGAGAGGTTGAAGATTTTTGTCAGGTGAGTGGTGATAGCCGGAGAGAGAGACTGGAGTAGGTGTGAGGGAATGGGGTCAGACATGCATGTCGTAGGATGAGAAGAAGAGGGGAGTCTGGAGACTTCTTCTTCCGTGACTGGGTCAAACGTGGACAGTGAGCCAGAGGAGATGTGAGCTGGAAGAGGATCAATAACACTTAGTGGCTGGGAGCTGATTTCATGCCAGATGTTTCTATTTTGTCTGTAAAGTAGGCGGCCAAGTCTGCAGCAGAGACATCTGTGATGGGTGCCTAAACTTTAGGGGAGTGGAAAGTATCAAAGAGTTTTTGGGGTTTTTTGGACAGTGAGGAGATTAGGTTGGTGAAGTAAGTCTGTCTGGTGAGGTGGAGGGCAGAGTTATAGATTCTTAGCATGAATTTGTAATGCAGGAAATTCTCTGGCTTTCAGCACTCCTGGAACAATGCTGGAGGAAGTGAGTTTGCGGTGTAAGCCAGGGCTGCTTTGGTTTGTGTTTGGAGGTTCTGATAGTAGGGAACTCTACTTCGTCCAGAGTGCTTCTGAGGGTGTCATTATAGTGATTTACAGTCAGATCAGGGCAGAAAATGGAAGATATTGGGGACAATGATAAAAAGGAAATAGAAATATTTCCATATCTGTGTAGAGTGTCTGTAAGTGTGTGAGGGTCAATGGCCTGTAGATTTCTGTGTCGGTAATAAGTAGGAGTGTGCTGGGATGGGTGCAGAATTGTGAGAGTAAAGAAGAGGATGTTGTGGTCGGAGAGCAGGAGAGGGGAGTTTTTATAGTTGAAGATTGAGCAAAGGTGAAAGAAAAACAAGTCAAGTGTAAGTGTGTTACTGTCTTTATGTGTCTGAGAGTTAGAAAGTTGTGAAGAGAGAAGGCTAGAGAGAGAATCTGGGAGGCAGAGGGGGAAATGGGGCCATTTATGGGCATGTTGAAGTCTCCCAAGATAAGGGTTGGTATTTCTGAAGACAGGAAGTGTGGCAGCCAGGCAGCAAAGTGATCCAGGAACTGGTTGGGTGAGCCAGGGGGACAGTATACAACACACTGAGGGAGAGAGGATGGAAGAGCCTGAGGGTGTGGATATCAAAAGAAGGGAATGAGAGTGCTGGAGCTGAGGGGATGACCCTGAAAGTGCATGACCTGGAAAGTGCATTGTGAGGACAGGAGTTTGCCAACACCACCACCAACGTGTCTCTTCTTAGGTCTGGGGGTATGGGAGAAGTGTAAGCCACCGTAGGAAACAGCAGCAGGGGAAACTGTGTCAGATTCCTGAATCCAGGTTTCAGTGAGGGCCAGTAGGTTAAGAAAGTTAGTAAGAAAGAAGTTGTGAATGTAGGGGAGCTTGTTACAGACAGACGATGGATTACAGAGTGTGCGATTAAAAGAGGGAAGAGAAGTCGGACAACGAATGTTGATGAGGTTAGCAGGGTTCCTATGTGAGATGGGGGAGGGGCTGACATTGAAGCAGGGTGGGCTGAGGTTAGGATAGATATCCAGAGATAAGAAGTAAAAGTAAAGAGAGAAAGAGCAAATGGTTGTAGGATTTGTGAGAGAACTTATTGTGCTGAACCCTGGGACATGGTGGGTTCAGATGATTAGGAAGGTGAATAACGCATGGGAGCTGTACATAGGGAGTGAAGGAGAGAAGGGCAGATCTGGATAGAGAGTAAAGGAGGAGGAAGAGGGCGGTGAATGTGGAGGTAAAAAGCAAATGAGAAAAGGGAAATATAGATAAGGCATATAGTTAAGGAAGAGTGTGAGGATGTGTAGTACTGATGACCTATCTGTTTCCTGCCCCTTCTAACTGCATGAAACCTAGCTACGAAGACACTTTGCGGTAGATGACCCATGCAAGCACCCCACTCCCATGCACCCCTTAAGTTTTGTCCAGATTTATAGGACTGTGTATGAAGGGAACTATGGGTAGTCAGCTGGTTTAGGCTAATTAACAAGCTGATCTGCACTCCAGAAGAGGAGGAGCTAATTAAAGTTAATCCTAATTACTAATTACTAATTATTAATGATAGTTACTGTACACTATTTCCAACATTCAGTTGCCTGGCCCATCCAAAGGAATGGGAAATGGCAAAAATGTTGCAGTAGCCGGCTCAAGTAGCAGCAGAAGAAGGGGGGGTTAGTAGCAGCCACAGCAACAGACCAGAGCTACCACTGTCATCCAGCGGTTTGACCAGCAATCCAGCTGTACTGGAATGGTTAGCTCGCTCTTCAACATGTCCTGAACCTGTGTTTGCTACTCCTTCTGCAGTCAGTGGTGGAGGGAAAATGCCTTACTTGGCAGTGTAGGAATTTTTCACCATGTGGCTGGGGGGCATTAATGTGGCAGTATGGAGGAAATGTGGGCAGAAGGTGAGGCGCGGCCAGGGTGCTAATGTTGGCACGACAGCCTTACATCCACACATTGAGCGTCACCATAAAGTGGCATGAGAAAAATGTGGCACTTGTTTAGTATTGCAGCCTGATGCAACAACTACTGCATATCCTACCAGAAGGAAGATGTTGTTCCTTCCCATTGACTTCAATATTGTCTTGATGCTGATGCTCCTCCTTCTCCTGGTCACTATTTCGACAGGAATTAATCACTGAGGCGATTGCAGAAAGACAACAGTATAGGTGCACTCATCCAACGATGCAGAAGCTGAATGTGCACCAGGCCAAGTTACTGGTTCTACAGTCCTTCCCTTTCCATGTAGTTGACTCAGCACATATCAGAGCACTGTTGACTTGTGCCCAGCCAAGGTGGAGAGACCCAAGCCAACATTACTTTTTAAAAAAAGCTGCACCAGCTCTGCACACGTACATTGCGCAGAAGATGGGCCAGTCCTTGGGCCTCTCGGTATCTGGTACAGTTCAAGCCAGCGCTGACGTGTGGACCTGTAACCTATGCAAAGCTAGGCGTTGTCATGCGTTTCTGCACCTGGTCAGTCTTGGCGAATGGAAATGCTTGGCGTCATCAATAAAGAAATCGAATGCTGGCTGTCTCCTAGCCAACTGGAGATAGAAACTATGGTTACTAATAATGGGAAGAAAATTTTGTCTGCGCTGTGTCAGGGAGGGCTGACCCATGCACCCTTCATGGTGCATGCCTTCAATCTCATTGTCACCCGGATCCTCAAGTCGTCCACTGACCTGCAAGAGCTGTTAAAAATCCCCAGGAAACTGTGCTTGTACTTCAGCCACTCCTACCGTGCAATACACATCCTCCTTGAGCTGCAAAGGCAAAATGCTCTTCTCCAACATCACCTGATATACGACCTTTCCACCCGTTGGAACACCATGCTCCAAATGTTAGATCTCCTGTAGGAGCAGAGAAAGGTTGTCCCCAATGTTATATCCACGTTAGCCAGTGGCAGCTCATGTGTGACATGTGCTGTTTGCTCAGGCCCTTTGAGAAGGCCAATTTATTTGTTAGTCGGCAGAACTATAGGATGAATGATGTCATTCCACTCCTTCACATCCTGGAAGTGATGCTGACAAATCTGATTAGCGAGAGTACAGAAGACATGACAACTACATTTCATGGCCACCTAAGCCCTGAGGTGGCTCAACTGGCAGAGGAAGAGGATGAGGACATAAACACCCAAGAATTTTATCCACAACTAGGTGGTATATCTGCCCAAGTGACAGGAGAGGAGCAGGAGGAGCATGAAGAGCTGGAGGGTGACAAAGAACAGGACAAAGATGACCCAGAGAGACCGTGGCAATATGCTGTGGATATGAAGGCAGGGATGCCCTCTAAGTCCTTATGCAAATGAGCAGATGCATGCATTCTTGTTTGCGTAGTGATAGCCACATTGTCATGATTCAACAGAGGGATGACTACTGGCTATCCACATTGTTAGCCCCTCGCTAGTGCTCAACAATGGGTGCATTTTTTAGACCTTCTGAGAGGGATGCAAAAATATAGAGACGTGCTGTTTGGTTGTTTGCTGTCTGCCTGTGTGCACCATCATCCGTCCTCAGGAAGGTCTGACTAGGGGGATCCTCTGCACTCATACTCCACTGCCATGAATGGTGGTGGGTGGGAGCAGCACCAGCTCCATATGAAGCAACTTCAATATAGAGTCTGTGATGAGCAATTTTCTTCAGCCACCTACTAAAGAAACCACCCAGCAGCAGCAGGACATGCAGCAGAACCTCAACCAGCAGGTGGTAGCATACTTGGACTGCACCCTGTTAACCATAATCCAAGGTCCCCTGGACTAGAGGACATGCAAACTTGAATTGTGGCCTTAACTGGCTAAATTTGCCATGGGCATGCTTTCCTGCCCAGTCAGTAGTGTGGTGTCAGAGCGGGTGTTCAGTGAGGGCCCCCTCCAACACTCTCATGGGGCAAATATTGTCACTGTCACTGCTGCTGTCATGGGGCCACTATTATTCCTGTTATTGCCACTGCTGTTAAACCCCATCCCCACTCTGTTATGGGGCCACTATTGTCCCAGTTACTGCCACTGTTGTTGGTCCCATCCCCACTCTGTTATGAGCCACTATTGTTACTGCCATTGCTGTTAGCTCCCACTCTGTTATGGGGCTGCCATTGTCCCTGTTTATCTATGTAAACATCACCTTTTACTTTTCTGTACTTGTGCTCCAAAAGAAGAACAGAAAAATAACAAAGTATCCTGTATTTTGAGAATGCGTAAGGCCTCTTTCACATGGTGAGTATTTGGTCCGTATTTGATCAGTAATTGTAAGCCAAAAGCAGGAGTGGGTCCAAAACACAAAAGAGATGCTAATATTTCCATTACATTTTATCTGTTTTTGACCCGCACCTAGTTTTGGCTTACAAATACTAATCAAACACTGATGCAAAATACTGACCAAATACTGACTGTGAGGCCATTAAAGTCCTGCATGCAGTTTAAAAAATACTGATTTCAGACGTAAGTGGCCTAAGCGGATGCAAACTGAACATAATGCCTCTTTCACACGGTCAGTATTTTGCATCAGTATCTGTATTTATCAGATCAGTATTTTTAAACCAAAAGCGGGAGTGGGTCCAAAACACAGATATGGAAATATTTCTATTTCCTTTTTATCTCTGTTTTGTACCCACTCTTGGTTTTAGCTTACCATTACTGATCAAATAGTGATGCAAAATACTGACCAAATACTTTCCTGTCTGAAAGAGGCTTTATGCTCTGAAAGAGGCTCAAAATACAGGATTATTTTTTATTTTAGTATTTTGTTCTTCTGATGGATCAGAAAAATTGACAAATTAACAGTGATGTGAACACAGCCTTACTGCCACTGCTTCCACCCCTGCCCACTCTGTCATGGGGACACTATTGTCACTGATGCTGCCCCCCTCCCCACTCTGTTATGGGCCCACTATTGTCCCTGCTACTGCCACTACTGCTGATGCCACCCTCCCAACTATGTTATGGGGCCACTAGTGTAACTGGTACTGCCACTGCTGACACCCTCACCACTCTGTCATGGGTCCACTATTGTCACTGCCATTGCTGCCACCCTCCCCACTCTGTCATGGGGCCACTACTTGAATCTTAGGGCACTGCACCGCTAAGTCTATGGCGCTAAATTAATCCTGTCGCTAACATTGACCTGTAGTACTGATGAACAGTAAATTTACAGCTAACTGAAGGGATTCAAAAGCATGTAGTTGGACTGCCACAACATGCATTAAAAGAAAAAAACATTTTCTCCACTACTTTATTGGCGCTGCCTCCATTTCTTTATTCTGTTCCACTAAGGAGCCATTGAACTGCAAGGGTGCACTTAGTTTTTTTTTGCTTTATTGAAGAGTACTGCACAGTGATTTAGATGGCAATAAATTACACCTTCCTGTAATACTGATGGCACAGTATCTATAAAATGGATTAACTATGAATGTGGGCACAATAGAATGTAATGCGCACAGTGATGCACTCTCCCTGCACTCTCCCTGCAGTTTCATTTCCAAGCCTTCACACTGAGATTGGGCCAACAAGTGGAATACATATGATTAGGCAGAGAGGCCTGGTTATACCTGATTCATCTTGATTTGTGACAAATTAATGAGGCTGGGGATGAGGCGCTCCTAGACCACATGAACGATGAACGTGACTGGCCTAGGAAAAGCTGAGAGAAGGCCTTGGCGCTCGCGGGATGCCTTCTCAAACAGCTAGTCAGGGGGGGTCCCAGGTGTCGGACCCTCACCGATCAGTAGTAAACTCCCAGAAAACCCCTCTAATCCCTTATATGTCACAATCAACATTGACTTCGGCATATTCCTCTCCATCGCCTTCCATGCTGCAATGACGTGGAGCCTATGGCTGCCATGGCAAACTCGGTCCTCGCAAAGGCACCTAGGCTGGGTCTCATAGCCACCCTGTCAGTGTGAAACTGACAGTTTCAATGTAGTATAATACAGCGTGTACTGTACTACATTAAAACAGGGATCAGGCCCTGAAATGTTGAAGTCCTGTACTAGAACAAAAATAAAAAGTGGAAAAAGTAAAGAAAAGATGTTTTATGAAAATAAAAAAATAAAAATTTAATGAAAAACTAGTGCCCCTTTCGCTTCATCAAGCGATTTTTTTTTATTTTTTTTATTTTTTTTTTTAATACAAAAAAAGTAATAACAATAGACATATTAGATATTGTTACATCTGAAACGTGCGGCTCTATAAAAATATCACATGACATAACCCCCAGGTGAATGCCATAAAAAAAATAAGATTGTGCCAAAACAGCCATTTTTTGGTCACCTTGCCCAAAAAATGTATTAATATTGAACAATCATAAAATATTATGTACCCAAAAATGGTACAAAAAAGTCAACTCTTCCCACAATAAAATGAACCCCTACACAAGGCAATCAGAAGAAAAAAAAAATATATGGCTTTCAGAAAAAGGAAATACAAAAATGTGATTTTTTTTTCCAAAAATGCTTTATTTTGTAAAACTGAATAAGAAAAATTAAAATACACATATTTAGTTTGTCACGTCCATATAAACCTGCTCTTTAGAAATAACATATGATCTATCCAGTCAGGTGAACACTGTTAAAAACAAACCATAAAACTGTCGCCTTACAATATAGTTTCCAAAATGGGGTCAATTTTTGTTTCAGGGGGTCTTCAAATGCGACATAGCAACTTAAAATTGTCCAAATGATATCTGCTCTCCAAAATCCATATGTTGCTCCTTCCCTTCTGCCCACTGCCATGTGCCCATACAGCAGTTTACGACCACATGTCAGTCAAGATAATGAATATTGAGTTGTGTTTTGCTGTTAACCCTTGCTGCCTTGCTGACAAGAAAAAAAATTGATTAATATGGAAAATCTGCAAAAAGAAGTTACACTTTGAAATTCTCCTTTATGTTCTATTAATTATTGTGGAACACTTAAAGGGTTAACAAAGTTTGTAAAATCATATTTGAATAAGTTGAGGGATGTAGTTTATAAAATTACTATTCTGTAATCCCCACAAAGTGAGTTCATAACTGAATTGATCTTTTAAAAAGAGGGTTTTGGAAATTTTCATAATAAATTTAAAAATTGCATCTAAAATTGTAATCCATCTAACATCCAAAAAATATGACTGTTACGAAATGATGCCAACATAAAGTAGACATATGGGAAATGTAAAGTAATAACTATTTTATGAGGTAGCAGTATCTCTCTTAAAATCAGAGAAATTGAAATTTTAAAAATTGCAAATTTTTCTAAATTTTTGGTAAATTTTGGATTTTTAATACATAAAGATGAAATGTATTGACTCAAATTTACCACTTTCCTGAAGTACAATGTGTCATGAGAAATATACAATATACAACACAATATAAGAAAAAGTGCCAACCTCTCTGGTGGCGAGGACTGTGAGGCCACACATAGGCTAGTGCTTTTTTCTATAGTCTGCAAGCATGGCCAGAATTGATAGATTGCAGGCTTGTAACCATGGAAATGAGAAGTGTATAATGCGATGGAAAAAAATATTCCAGCCAGCAAAGGAGGCAATATGGGCAATCACAATACTTTAGTAAGTGCCTTGTATTGAAGTTGTCTACATAATTAATGCTATATGCTGAAGTGAGACAAGCCCTTTAAGTTGAACACTGGCCCTGGTAGAAAGCATCAACACATTTAAGTAAATAATGAAAAATTGGTCACATCATATTTATTTCCAATAACTGATGGAAATAACTGACCAAATAACTGAAGATTGAACTTGGCTTAACCTCACACAGAGCAAAAAATTACTATGCAATTCACCATTATTTTTATTATTTTGAAGTATCAGTGTGTACATATATTTAATTTATGTCACCCTAAAATAGCTAAAAAAAAGCACACTGGTCCTATAGGCTGTCAGGGACATGGATTGTATGGTATAATAGCATGAAAGCTTAATTTTGCATGTCAATGAACTTCAGAATATTTATCTCGTAAACTGGTCTGTCAAGATTAAGCTAGCTTTGTTGTTTCCTCTCACAATACAATAATACACAGGACATCTGTGCTTGTAAGTGTAAAAAAAACCTACATATTCTCAGAAGAGGATATTTTCTTTCTTTATTTTGGACATCATGCAAATCGTGTTTGTAAATTCCGTGCCCCTTCTTTCATGAGATCTGCTACCAGCAGCTGCCACTGTTTCACACGTCAAAAGGAGACAGATAAACTGTGACACCGTTCATTAAAAAAAACAAACTAGGTTTCCTCTAACAATATTAGGTAGAAAAGGCCATCAATTCTTGTACATTTAGTATCCGTAATGAGATGTGACAGTTGGTGTACAGCTTTCTATAAACTGCCCTGGGAAGGTGCAAATAAATGAGTGTGAGATGTTTATTTTGCTTATACAATTATGTAAAATGGAATATTTTGAATAATATATTAAATTGTGAGAATATCAGGACATAGCTTCTTGTAGCTGAACAGCCCTGCTGTGTTGTAACTGCAAAATGCATGTAGGAGTCAGATTATTATTACATACACAACACACAACAGCATCTGTCTCCCACTTTTCCTAAACATGTCACGTCTATAGGCCAACATATTGTCTACCATAACATTAAAATGACCTTCCTAATATAGTGTTGTTCCCCTTGTGCCACTAAAACAGCTCTGACCCCTCATACATGGACCTCATAAGACCTTTGAAGCTGTCTTGTGGTATCTGGCACCAAGACTTTAAAGTGGACCCTTTAGAGCGGTTGTCCAGCAATAATTTAAAATGGCTGCCAGCAACCTAGACTGTGAGTAGGACTGGTTGCCTCCACTTGCAGAGCTGCCTAGGGGGATTAGAGGACAGGGCTTCACTATACACTGCACTGATCTACAATATATGGTAATTATGTGATCCTGTCTATGATATGCTCCAATGGCTGAGCAGCCTGACAGGAAAACTCACCAATGAGTAGTATATGCAAGTTCTGGAGCAAAGTGTGTAGTGAGGCCCCACCCTCTCACCTCCTCAGAAAGCTCTGCAAATGATGGCAACCAGCCCTGCTCTCATTCCAGGACAGGTTTCTGGCGGCAGTTTTAAATCATTCCCAGAAGTCCTGTTAGTTATGAGGTGGGGAGTCCATTGAAAAGCCTTGCTTTTTTAGCACATCTTATATGCAGCAGCCAGGCTGATCTATCTGTTTAGTTGCTACCCCAATGCTTCTGCCCTATGTCAGCCATTGCACTGGTTGCCCATACAGTACAGAATCTAATTTAAAATACTCATTCTCACCCACAAAGCTTTCCACAGTGCTGCATCCCCTACATCTAACATACATAGTAACATAGTTTATAAGGCTGAAAAAGACATCTATCCATCCAGTTCGGCATGTTAACCTGCAAGTTGATCCAGAGGAAGGCAAAAAACCCCTGTGAGGTAGAAGCCAATTTTCCCCACTTTAGTGGAAAAAATTCCTTCCTGACTCCAATCAGAATAACTCCCTGGATCAACGACCCATCTCTAGTAACTAAAACCTGTAATATTGTTACCCTCCAGAAATATATCCAGGCCCCTCTTGAACTCTTTTAGTGAACTTACCATCACCAACTCCTCAGGCAGAGAGTTCCAAAGGAAGGGAAAAATCCAGCAACGGTGAAGTATTATTTCAGGCTATTTATTTGAAAATTCAGAACAGCCAAGTGCAATGTACAGACTCCAAAAACAGTTTACGCGTTTTGGACAGAGTCCTTAATCATAACTTTATCAGAATGTACAAAGAATTCTGGCCAATTGGAGCAATCCTGAATCATGTAAAATCAATTTGGATCCACATTATTTTTTTTTTTTATCAGTCATTTTCTGACTGATTTTTTTTAGAATCAAACCTGAAACAAATGTCAAAAAATTTGGTTTTCTCTATTCTCCAGCTACCCAGCCAAATACCCAGCAAGTTTTGTTGCACTGTGTATTCTGGCACCTTTTTGTAAACCCACCATTAAAGAGGACAGATCACCACTATCTTATTTAATTTTCTAAATAATAATAAATATGATTAAATAAAAATAGTAAATAAATTCCGGAGCATGTTTTTTTCCCTCTATTCCCTCTTCCCTTTATTATTTATAAATAAATTGTCAACAAACTGTTACCATTGCCCTTTTCAAAAGGATGTCTCTACCCAGTCAACTCTAATTGGACACTGACATACAGTGTAGGGACATAGCCCCAACTGAAAACACCCAGTTGTCAATATTTGGTCATTCAAGTACAGTGCCTTGCAAAAGTATTTGGCCCCCTGGAACTTTTCAACCTTTTGCCACATTTCAGGCTTCAAACTAAAAGATATAACATTTTAAATTTTTGGTGAAGAATCAACAACAAGTGGGTCACAATTGTGAAGTGAAATGAAATTTATTGGATCATTTAAACTTTTTTTGTAATAATAAAACTGAAAAGTGGGGCTTGCAAAATTATTCGTCCCCCTTGCATTAATACTTTGTTGTGCCACCTTTTCCTGCGATTACAGCTGCAAGTCGCTTGGGGTATGTCTCTATCAGTTTTGCACATCTAGAGACTGAAATTCTTGTCCATTCTTCCTTGCAAAACACCTCGAGCTCTTTGAGGTTGGATGGAGAGCGTTTGTGAACAGCAGTTTTCAGGTCTTTCCACATATTCTCAATTGGATTCAGGTCTGGACTTTGACTTGGCCATTCTAAGACCTGGATACGTTTATTTTTGAACCATTCCTTTGTAGATTTTGCTTTATGTTTGGGATCATTGTCTTGTTGGAAGATAAATCTCCGTCCTAGTCTCAGGTCTTTTGCAGACTCCAACAGGTTTTCATCCAGAATGGTCCTGTATTTGGCTCCATCCATCTTCCCATCAATTTTAACCATCTTCCCTGTCCCTGCTGATGAAAAGCAGGCCCAAACCATGATGCTGCCACCACCATGTTTGACAGTGGGGATGGTGTGTTCAGGGTGATGAGCTGAGTTGCTTTTATGCCAAACATAACGTTTTGCATTGTTTCCAAAAAGTTGGATTTTGGTTTCATCTGACCAGAGCACCTTCTTCCACATTTTTTGTGTGTCTCTCAGGTGGCTTGTGGCAAACTGTAAATTAGACTTTTTATGGATATCTTTGAGAAATGGCTTTCTTCTTGCCACTCTTCCATAAAGGCCAGATTTGTGAAGTGTTCGACTGATTGTTGTCCTATGGACAGACTCTCCACCTCAGCTGTAGATCTCCGCAGTTCATCCAGAGTGATCATGGGCCTCTTGGCTCCATCTCTGATCAGTCTTCTCCTTGTTTGAGATGAAAGTTTAGAGGGATGGCCGGGTCTTGGTAGATTTTCAGTGGTCTGATACTCCTTCCATTTCAATATGATCGCTTGCACAGTGCTCCTTGGGATGTTCAAAGCTTGGGAAATCTTTTGGTATCCAAATCCGGCTTTAAACTTCTCCACAACAGTATCACGGACCTGCCTGGTGTGTTCCTTGATCTTCACGATGCTGTCTGTGCTTTAAACAGAACCCTGAGACTATCACAGAGCAGGTGCATTTATACGGAGACTTGATTACATACAGGTGGATTCTATTTATCTTCATCAGTCATTTAGGACAATATTGGTTCATTCAGAGATCCTCAATGAACTTCTGGAGTGAGTTTTCTGAACTGAAAGTAAATGGCCGAATAATTTTGCACACCCCACTTTTCAGTTTTATTACAAAAAAAGTTTAAATGATCCAATAAATTTTGTTCCACTTCACAATTGTGACCCACTTGTTGTTGATGCTTCACCAAAAATGTAAGCCTGAAATGTGGCAAAAGGTTGAAAAGTTCCAGGGGGCCAAATACTTTCGCAAGGCACTGTAAGTGGCAGAAGAAAGCAATACCATGTTAGATATTGTGTAGATTGTCTGTTACAATCCTTGTTTAAAATCAGTCATACAATTTTCAGTTGTATACAAAACACAGTTCCTAGGTAAAACCAATTAAAATACACTCTTTAAGTTTTAATTCAGTTTAAAACGTACACTACATAAAATATAACAAATAATAATCATTTTGCATTTTAGCCATGAAACATATTTGCATTCTGATGTGATTATACAATTGAAAAAGTTTAATGTAGATTCCAAATATTTTATAAATATGAAGTTACAACAGAGCATAAATTGATGTCTTTAATTCAGATCCTCTTATGTTGGCACTATATAAATAAAGATTATTATTATTATTATTATGCTCTGATGTTATAGATAAAGCTGTCAGTCAGACTTAGTGTGGAAAGTATAGACAATAGGAAACATCCTTTGAACATTAATATGTATAACATCATAATGTGGCTTTATATTCCAAAGGGACTTCACTAACTCTGTGAAAATTCCCAGTGGCACTAGTTGCAGCTTTTATGCAATAGGTTAAGAAAACCCTCATCAACTAAATCAAATCCCTCAGTTTGGCTTGCAGTATACAGCGTGTCTGATGTATACAGGCTAATTAAATTTCTTCCATCAATTGAAATTAGTCTGGATAATACATTGTTAATTGATATATACAATCAAGATCCACAATGCTTTTATTGAATAAATCTATTTAGCTAAAGAAGTGGTTTATGTTCAAACACTGCTAGAGGAAGTTATAATGTCTCACATGCTAATTAATTGAATTGCCTAGCTTAGCAGGAAATCTTTAGAATACTTGGATAGTCAGTTAATTCTCAGGTTAAGGAAGAAAGATACAGTATGCCTGAACTCATGAATCAATGTTGGGAATTTGCTTTGCTTTAGTAAAATGTTGAGATGTACAACATAGATAGGGATTTTACTGAGCTGAATCTAGATCACCATAGGGTCCTATTACTGTAGTGATCTAAGTTTGAATCATAGGCCTATTATAAAGCTATGAGCATTGTTAACTTGCTAACTCCCCTACCATGCACTGCAGTGTATTCACATGGCTCTAGGACATTCTTGCCACATTGAAAGAATTGTATAAATGGGATACTTAGATAAAATGTTACCTAAATTACAATGCATCATATATTAATATAGTTAAAGGGTATGTACACCTTCTGACATTTTTAATTATTGCATCCTTTTATGGGCTTAAAATAATATATGTTCTTCAAAAATGTTGCTCCATTTGTCTTCTTTAAAGGCTATGGACACCTTTGGGGACAATTTTATTTTTATTATTATTAATATATATACACTCACCGGCCACTTTATTAGGTACACCATGCTAGTAACGGGTTGGACCCCCTTTTGCCTTCAGAACTGCCTCAATTCTTCGTGGCATAGATTCAACAAGGTGCTGGAAGCATTCCTCAGAGATTTTGGTCCATATTGACATGATGGCATCACACAGTTGCCGCAGATTTGTCGGCTGCACATCCATGATGCGAATCTCCCGTTCCACCACATCCCAAAGATGCTCTATTGGATTGAGATCTGGTGACTGTGGAGGCCATTTGAGTACAGTGAACTCATTGTCATGTTCAAGAAACCAGTCTGAGATGATTCCAGCTTTATGACATGGCGCATTATCCTGCTGAAAGTAGCCATCAGATGTTGGGTACATTGTGGTCATAAAGGGATGGACATGGTCAGCAACAATACTCAGGTAGGCTGTGGCGTTGCAACGATGCTCAATTGGTACCAAGGGGCCCAAAGAGTGCCAAGAAAATATTCCCCACACCATGACACCACCACCACCAGCTTGAACCGTTGATACAAGGCAGGATGGATCCATGCTTTCATGTTGTTGACGCCAAATTCTGACCCTACCATCCGAATGTCGCAGCAGAAATCGAGACTCATCAGACCAGGCAACGTTTTTCCAATCTTCTACTGTCCAATTTCGATGAGCTTGTGCAAATTGTAGCCTCAGTTTCCTGTTCTTAGCTGAAAGGAGTGGCACCCGGTGTGGTCTTCTGCTGCTGTAGCCCATCTGCCTCAAAGTTCGACGTACTGTGCGTTCAGAGATGCTCTTCTGCCTACCTTGGTTGTAACGGGTGGCAATTTGAGTCACTGTTGCCTTTCTATCAGCTCGAACCAGTCTGCCCATTCTCCTCTGACCTCTGGCATCAACAAGGCATTTCCGCCCACAGAACTGCCGCTCACTGGATGTTTTTTCTTTTTCGGACCATTCTCTGTAAACCCTAGAGATGGTTGTGCGTGAAAATCCCAGTAGATCAGCAGTTTCTGAAATACTCAGACCAGCCCTTCTGGCACCAACAACCATGCCACGTTCAAAGGCACTCAAATCACCTTTCTTCCCCATACTAATGCTTGGTTTGAACTGCAGGAGATTGTCTTGACCATGTCTACATGCCTAAATGCACTGAGTTGCCGCCATGTGATTGGCTGATTAGAAATTAAGTGTTAACGAGCAGTTGGACAGGTGTACCTAATAAAGTGGCCGGTGAGTGTATATATACAGTTAGGGCCAGAAATATTTGGACAGTGACACAATTTTCGCGAGTTGGGCTCTGCATGCCACCACATTGGATTTGAAATGAAACCTCTACAACAGAATTCAAGTGCAGATTGTAACGTTTAATTTGAAGGGTTGAACAAAAATATCTGATAGAAAATGTAGGAATTGTACACATTTCTTTACAAACACTCCACATTTTAGGAGCTCAAAAGTAATTGGACAAATAAACATAACCCAAACAAAATATTTTTATTTTCAATATTTTGTTGCGAATCCTTTGGAGGCAATCACTGCCTTAAGTCTGGAACCCATGGACATCACCAAACGCTGGGTTTCCTCCTTCTTAATGCTTTGCCAGGCCTTTACAGCCGCAGCCTTCAGGTCTTGCTTGTTTGTGGGTCTTTCCATCTTAAGTCTGGATTTGAGCAAGTGAAATGCATGCTCAATTGGGTTAAGATCTGGTGATTGACTTGGCCATTGCAGAATGTTCCACTTTTTTGCACTCATGAACTCATGGGTAGCTTTGGCTGTATGCTTGGGGTCATTGTCCATCTGTACTATGAAGCGCCGTCCGATCAACTTGGCAGCATTTGGCTGAATCTGGGCTGAAAGTATATCCCGGTACACTTCAGAATTCATCTGGCTACTCTTGTCTGCTGTTATGTCATCAATAAACACAAGTGACCCAGTGCCATTGAAAGCCATGCATGCCCATGCCATCACGTTGCCTCCACCATGTTTTACAGAGGATGTGGTGTGCCTTGGATCATGTGCCGTTCCCTTTCTTCTCCAAACTTTTTTCTTCCCATCATTCTGGTACAGGTTGATCTTTGTCTCATCTGTCCATAGAATACTTTTGCCGAACTGAGCTGGCTTCTTGAGGTGTTTTTCAGCAAATTTAACTCTGGCCTGTCTATTTTTGGAATTGATGAATGGTTTGCATCTAGATGTGAACCCTTTGTATTTACTTTCATGGAGTCTTCTCTTTACTGTTGACTTAGAGACAGATACACCTACTTCACTGAGAGTGTTCTGGACTTCAGTTGATGTTGTGAACGGGTTCTTCTTCACCAAAGAAAGTATGCGGCGATCATCCACCACTGTTGTCATCCGTGGACGCCCAGGCCTTTTTGAGTTCCCAAGCTCACCAGTCAATTCCTTTTTTCTCAGAATGTACCCGACTGTTGATTTTGCTACTCCAAGCATGTCTGCTATCTCTCTGATGGATTTTTTCTTTTTTTTCAGCCTCAGGATGTTCTGCTTCACCTCAGTTGAGAGTTCCTTTGACCGCATGTTGTCTGGTCACAGCAACAGCTTCCAAATGCAAAACCATACACCTGGAATCAACCCCAGACCTTTTAACTACTTCATTGATTACAGGTTTACGAGGGAGACGCCTTCAGAGTTAATTGCAGCCCTTAGAGTCCATTGTCCAATTACTTTTGGTCCCTTGAAAAAGAGGAGGCTATGCATTACAGAGCTATGATTCCTAAACCCTTTCTCCGATTTGGATGTGGAAACTCTCATATTGCAGCTGGGAGTGTGCACTTTCAGCTTTCAGCTCATATTATATATATAATTGTATTTCTGAACATGTTTTAGTAAACAGCTAAAATAACAAAACTTGTGTCACTGTCCAAATATTTCTGGCCCTAACTATATATATATATATATATATATATATATATATATATATATATATATACAGTATATATACATATATTTATTTATTTATTTTATTTTTTATTTTTTATTGGTCTTTATTAAAAAATATGGCATCCTTTTTCTCTAGAGAGCTGACATGCTATAGTAGCACCCTTTGGATTTTCTGTCTTTTCTGTCAGACCAGATCTGACAGACTCCTTATCTCTGCTCTCTGACCTTCTAAACACTCATTATAGTTCAGTTCTTATGTTACTGATAAGAATGTGGCTTAAATAAGTGTTTATGACCCCTCAGTAGTTTATAGATAAGATTTATTAAATGACCGGCACAAAGTGAAAGTACCAGTCACACAACTAGAAAAACAGTTAACCATTTGTGGCAGAACAGCTCAGTATTTTTAATAAAGGCCAATTAAAAAAAATTATTTTTAGCCAAAAATAAGTAAAATGCAATCATTAAAAAATTGCCTCTGACGGTGTACATAGCCTTTAAGTGCTTGTTTCACATGCACACACAAACACACACACTACAGGCTCATCCATCCCTGTTCCGCTGTCTGTAGCTCTTATCTCTATTCTTCTGGATGGTTATAAACACTCATTTAAGGTGAAACTTGACCATCATTTAGCTTAACTGAGTGTTTATAATCATTTAAGGCAACAGAGAAAAACCTGAAAGAAAGCTCAATGGGGCCAGACTTGCTTGCAGTGTGTGTAAGAAAACAAGCAGCCATAGAAAACAAACAGCGCACGATCAACTGTTCAGAGAAGTCTGGCCAAAATTGGTCCTTATGGAAGAATTTGACTTAGAAACAAGGCTCAGTGACTTAACTAATGCACAACAACATAGGAACTTGGGTTGAGAAAAATGGGAACAAGTGCTCTAAACTGATTTTTAAATATTTGACTAACAAAAGGCAAGTTGTTCACCGATGGGTTGGCGAGTGGTACTATAATGAATGTTTGAATGCAACAGTGAAGCATGGTGAAGGTTCCTTCAAAGTTTAGGGCTGCATTTTACCAAATGGAAAATACATACAATGCAACCACACACCGCTAACCAGATAAAGCACAAAATGCCATAGTGATATAGAGTATTCTTATTTCATGCTATGCTTGTTTAATAAATTAGAGACTCTTGGCAAATATATTTTGTATATCTGAGCCCATTCACCGAATCGTCAAGGTGTTCTCTGCAGAATGGGAACCTAACACTATCTCCTACCTGTTATGTGCCAGACTTGGCTTCCATATAATCAGGGGGTGTTTTGTTCCACTTGCATGCTGTATCCACTCTGCTTTTTGCCAAATGGAGTTTAGAATTTCGTCAGCATTAATGGTGTCCTTAATGCTGAGAAATATGGACATATACTTATCTTTTTTGCAATACCATCAGGGAGGCGTCTGATTGGCTCTAAATTTATTCTGCAGCAGGACAATGGCCCCAAATCATCAACCTATGCCATTAAAAACTATCTTCGATGTAAAGAACAAGGAGTACTGATATTGAAGATATTGATGACACAGCCCTGATCTCAACATGATCAAATCTGAAAGGGATGACATGAAGTAACAGAAGGCTTTGAGCAAGCCTGTATCTACCGATGATCTGCGGCAAGTTCTACAAGATTTTTGGAACAACTTCGCTGCTGAGTTTCAATAAAATCTGCGTGTTAGTATACCTAAAAGAATTGATGCTATTTTGAAGGCAAAGGGTGGTCAGACCAAAAGTTGGTTTGATTTAGATGTCTTATTTGTTTTGAAAACATTCTTACTTTGCAGCATTTTTCCACATTGGACTAAAACTCTTACATGGTACTTTATAAATATTCCATACTTATCCAGTATCGCAGATATCTTGTTTGAACCACTATTACCACTTTAATTTAACTTTGATTTGTAACTAGTACATCATGTGTATATTCAATGTTTATGCTTAAAGGGGTTTTCCTGTATCATTATGGTCTTTAACAGATATGCCCATGTAGTTGCTTACCTCATGTATATCTTCCCCATGCTTTTTCTTTTTAATTTGGACTCCAGATCCATTTTAACTATGTAAAATAATCACTATGGATTCTTTAAATCCTATATATAGCACTTCTTGTTACTGTGTCCAACCAAGCCCATAATGCTCTTCTCCTTCCTCTGCCACACCTCCCCACTACCTGTTACAACACCCAGCTAGTTTATAGCTTCTCCCACACAGCTAGTTACGAAGATACTCCCTTATCACTGCCCCAGAGCTAGTTCCTGTCCCATCTAGAATAAGGTCCTTTAATTAGATGTTGTATAGATGGCCATATCAACATTAAAGGGGTTCTCCGGGAATTAAGAAAATGAAAATACTTAAGTATTACTTTATTATAAATATTTTCTTACATACCTTTCATTAGTTATAATGGCTCATTTTGTCTAGAGAACAATCATCAGGAAAAATAAAATGGCCGCTGTCCTATTAGTACACACAGAACCTGTCCTAATCACACAAGAGGACAAGTTACTTCCAAGCACTGAGGTAAAGAGCAGCCTCATCTTCCTCTCTGCTCTGCTTGTCAGGGATTATGGTCCTGAATAAAATGTAATATAATTTTATAGCTGAATCTGAGGAGACATGAAGTACAGAGAGGAGGTGTAGATAATGAGCAGCAGCACTTGTATGCCATCTCCATTTCTACAGTCTGTTCTGTCAATCCTCTGTGTCCATCATGTCTCCTCATTTACTCCATTCCTATAGAGATTCAGCTGAAGGTTTTATCAATAGCATTCAGGATAATAAACCCTGACAAGCAGAATAGAGATGAGAATGAGGCAGCTCTTTACCTCAGTGTTGTGAAGTAACTTGTCCTCCTGTGTGATTAGGACAGGTTCTGTGTATACTAATAAGACGGCAGCCATTTTATTTCTCCTAATGATTGCTCCCCAGACACAACCAGCCAGTATAACTAATGAAATATATTTGGGAATATATTTATAATAAAGTAATATTTAAGTATTTTCATTTTCTTAATTCCCGGAGAACTCCTTTAAGGGGTTCAATTAACAGTTTTATTATTTTGGGGGGGACAGACCCCTGTGTGTAAGGAGGTATTCTACCCTAGAAGCAAGATACTCAAGGGACAATACCTCAATAACTACATTTTTTCTGTTGGATACTTAAAGGGGTTGTACTATAAAAAATATTCTACATTTTTCAAACCAGCACTACAATCTGGATACTTTTGTTATTGCATGTATTTAAAAGATTAGTATAGCCACTTATCTGTCTGTATAACGTCACCTGCTGCTTGTTCTTTTCCTTATTTCTCTGCCCACCTCAGTAACATGGCTGAGGTGGATGAATATGCTCAGTTCCATCCTTCAAACTGTATCCTACTTTGACATGCTCATGGGCATAACATAACAAGGAAATAAAGTTGCATGGATATGTTCATGTGACTACAGTCCACAATGAAAGATACGAGCAATAAAGGTAAAAGAAATGAATTACAAAATTATAACTACTTCATAAATTCTTATTTGAAAGAAAGTTAATGCAAAGCAGAAAACACCTTTAAATATTATTAATTAGTTACTTTTGGAATTGCCCTGCTTACTCACTATTTTTTGTATTGTAATACTCTTTTTATATGCATTTGATTAATGCATATATAGTTTGGTCTGGTATTATATTTTATATTATTGGTGTTTTCTTATAATAGAAATAACAAATAAATCTGAAAACTACAAACTGTAATACAACATTCTACTGTCGGAAAGTGATAAAATGCTGACATTTGTAACCATACACTTTTGATTCTTTTCTTTTTCCGGAAAATATTTATTTTGCACCACAATATAATAGTTTAAATGATTTTTATGAGTAGTTTAGACAGTTTTTTTATGAAAAATATGACAATGAAAGGGATACATAAAGTTAAAGACAAAATGCATGTATACAGAGAACATGTGTCTGTTATGTGATTGCTATAGTCCCTGTATAAGTGTGTACCGTACATGACAACAAACATTTTGCCTCAGGCATTATTGCCAAGCTACAAGCAATCAATCACAGGTACTTTAAATGTGCCCGTTGGGAGCGCACACAATAAGGTTTCAAAATTGGTTTGTTCCAGATTTCTAGCCTTTTAAAATTCCATAGAAGTTGTTTATACGTATATCGGAAATTATACAAATTAAATGCTGGATTATGCTGTATTACCCACTGATATCCATATTTTGTACATACTGCTCTCACTACTATTACAAAAGGGTCACCAATTCTAGCACAGAAGTCCTATACCTAGGTTGAAAAAAACAGACACCCCCTATCAAAGTCAACCTTTCTTTCACATAGCTGTTTTATCCTGAAGAAGGAAAAACAAAGGCCCCTGGGCAAATGTAGCAAATTGCCTCATGGGCAAAAATTGTCTTCCTTAACCTGCAAAAACAGTCTGACCATTTCCTTTCACACGTTTAACACCAATATTTTCTCTGAAAGGTTTCCTCTGGCTTTAACTTTTATTTTTTTCTGTGTTTTTTTAAATAAAATATTTATATTCTTTATAATAAGGGCAACAAATGTACCAATGAAAATTCTATTAAAGGGAATCTTTCACCAATGCCAAGCCCTAATAAGTACAATGATATATTATAGACCCCCTGCCTCGGACTCTGGATCAGTAATTTGTATGTGGATAGTCATCCCCATTCCCCTGCTGTACACCTATAAACCAGCCATTAAAATGCATTGAAAGGACCCCTGTGCACAATATAGAAGACTCCAGGACAAGTCCTCTCTATGCATTTTATGGCTGGTTTATGGGTAAATAACAGGGGATTGGCGGTGATTGTTGACATTCAAATGACAGATCTGGAGTCAGTGGCAGGTGTTCTATACATGTATTATATATTATGGTTTTCTAGAGGTGACAGATTCCCTTTAAGTAAGAGTTTACACAGTCAGAAACCCACTAAGAAATCTCATATTTAGGGCTCATGTACACAGTCATATTTTGCATCTGGATGTCATTTGTGTGCTGTCCACATGTCTGTTCCACAAATTATAGCACATGTCCTATTTTAGTCCATATTACAGACAAGAATAGTCATTTCTAGTGAAAGGGGTAAGAAAAATGCGGATTGCACATGGAAGGTGTCCGTATTTTGTGGGTATGTGATTTGCAGACCATAATATGGACAAAGCCGTGTGCATGAGGCCTTAGGTTTATTGTATTTATATATGGCTTTTGGTTTTCCAGAATTAGATATTAGAAACAAAGCATATTAATCAAGTGGAAAGTTTCTCATACACATTTGATTTATGTCTGCAGATTCCACCAACAATCTACTTCATAGACTCACTACTGGTCACCTGATGTGGGAGGAAATGAGGGTTGGGCATGTAGGACTTGCCTTTCATTTTTTTCTCTGTTAGCGAATATGCTACTTCCAGTCATATTTGCCTTCATTTCCTTGTTTGTGTATGGTGATCTTAATTTTAGTGACTTAATTTGCTTATTATTGCTCCATATGGAGGGATGGTAGGATAACAGTACATGCGTCAAATCATTTTCTTGGTTTAATAGTTTACTGACTGAAATAATCTATAATACATTCAGTCTGTTGTGTAGATTGAGGGCTTATCAAGACAAGATTGTAAATCATGTATTATTTAAATTCCAACCATGCGGAATCAACATTGCCTCTGACTGCATTCTGGTAGTCCATTTTTATTATCCATATGGCATCAATATCTCATCCATTTTTCACTTTCACAAAAAAAGACTGCCTTCACTTCTTTTCAGCAAGTCTTACCAGCCATCTTTGAAAAACAGATCACATGGATGACGTCTGCATACTGTCCATTTTTTCATGGACCCATTGAGTTGAATGGGAAAATCTAACATGTAAATTGGACCAAAGTAGTGCATACTGTGATTTTCTGTGCATGGACTTATTGTTGATGTATAAAATGAAACGTGAATTGGACCATTGACTGTAATGTGTCATTGTTTAATCCGTCTGCTGACCTTTCTGATAGCACACATACATGAACATTGCTCATGTTAATATGCCCTTAGGAAATGAATCCCAGTAAATATACTAATAACCTATATCACTTTTAGATTTAGTGTTAATAAAAGTCCCTTGTATATTCAAAAAACATATTCTATTAGCTGTTATTGTTCTAGACTAGTTTAAAACAATCGTTTTGCAAGGGAATTTAACTACTTGAACTACTTGTTATCAATGCATTAATTAAGTGCTTACATTGTTATCAATGCATTAATTAAGTGCTTACATTGTAATGTTAAATTTATTGTAATAAGATCATTGTTTTCTGAACATCATACTGCTTCATGTTATCAAGTTTAATAAAAAATTCATGAAAAGCTATGATCTCATCCCATGATCCTTTCTATTTACTGCACTTGTGTCATCTGGATGAATAATGATTTTCTGATATTCGTTTTATGTCTTTATTTCTTTATAGTGTTGTATTTAACATAAGTGCTTTATGGAATGGAGTGGATGCCATAAACAATTTTCAGATAGCAATTGGCCATCAAAGTCTGACAATATTTGGCACTTTCGAACATGATTTCTACGTACTAAGAACCAGCTCAGTTAAACACCATTTAAACCAATCTATTTTGACTAATTTGTGACTTTTTATACATAAATACTGTATAAAGCAACTACAAGTGCAATAGTATGGTAGCATTAAAGGCCCATGTGCTTCCAGATTTCCCCCCTGATCAGTTTATTGTTGGAGGTTCTTTCTAAGAAAAATAAATTGTCCAAAGTGATTAACCCCATAAGAAATTACATCCCTATATTAACATTTTGCTTTTCTCAGGACTATGTGAATCTATTGAAATGGTCTATCTTTAATTGACTCATGTTGCATTACCAAAGATATATAAAACTTGATGTATTCTTTAACAATGTTTGGGGAGTATAATGTATAGTCCACAATCATTGGCAAATTTCAATCCACATATACAGTACAGAGGTGTTATTGAAACAAAGAAAAGGAAAAGTGGAGCATTTGTTCAGTCAGTTAAGTTTACTAAAACACCTCTTAAAATGAGAGATAAACGAGGATTGGTCACCATGGGCATCTGTTCCAATTGTCAATATAACATTGCCAATATATTCAGCAAATCTCTTGTTCTGCATTTTTTAATTGCCTTATTGTATTTGTAGGGTCATTTTTACTCTGTGCAACATAAAAACTTTCTGTTGACTCCTGGAAACACCAAGAAACCATCTAAAATTGTACACAATGGGGCAATGTATCAAGCCCATTGTGCCATAAAAGTGGAGGCAAAATGCAGAAATTGGGCAGGACATTAGTTGGATGAGGGCAGGGTCTATGCAGTTTGACAAATTTAACATTATTTGTTTATTTATTTATTTATTTTTTTACAAAAAAAAGGATAACAAATTTTCTTCACAAATGAATTCTCACCATTAAACAATGCTTTTTTTCCCCTTTATACCCCAATTCCCATCCTTACATATTTCTTCCATGGCATGAGGTTACCTTTCCCACAGGTGACGCCAATATACTACTTCAACTTAATATTACCCTACTCACCTATCCCCCCCTCCCTACCCACCTCCCCCTCTTACCAATTCCTTAACAATTATCCCCCTAAACACTTAGGCCAACTTACCCCTCCAAGTTTATTTATGACCTTCTGGCGACTCCTGGGTCCTGGAACCTTCATACCTTACAATTCCTTTGCTCTTACCTAACTAAAACCACCACCACCCCCACCTAACTACCCTACTACAGGAAGGGCAAGCAAATTCCAATGCAACATTACATATCCATCCTTACACCTTTACATCGTCTTAAGGCTCTGTATCAGACCTGCTTTTTCACCTTCTGGCATTGTTTCAATCCATCTATGCCATATCCTAAAAAATTCTATTTGATTATTCGTCTTAACATAATATCCATATTCATAATTTAATATCTGTCTAGTTTTATTCTTAATATAACCCATCGTTGGTGCCCTTGCTGCCATCCAATTTTTGGCTATACCCAACCGTGCCACAAAATAAATTTTATTCAAAATGTTTCTATTCCTAACGTCCTTTACTTCTTCCATATTACCCAATAATCTTGCGCCTAAACCCCCAAGATCCTGCATATTCATTCTTGCCCTTATCAAGTTGGACAGCTCCTCCCAAAATTCCCTCATCATTTTACAATCATATATCATATGGAATAATCCGACATCCTCCATGTCACATTTAGGGCAATTCTTCTTACACCCACCCTTGAACTTTGACATGATCTTGGGAGTAAGGTATAGACGGTATATTATAAAGAATTGTGTTATCATATGATTCCTATTAATTACCGCTTTCTTAGCCCATCTCCAAATATTGGCCCAGCTTATTCCTGAATTGATCACTAAGTCTAATTCCCAATCTTTCCTACTTTTATGATCAACCTCCTCTGTCTTCCTCATCTGAAATATCTTATACACCTTAGATAGTGCTTTTTTACTTGTGATCATACCCCTCAAAAAAGAAACCACCTGTGACTGATGAACACAAAATCTATTTCTTTCTAAAGTAGCATAGAAAGCATGTCGCACCTGTATATATCTATATAAACCAGATTCTGGAACACCATATGTTCGTTGTAATTCCCCAAACTCTCTCAAATTCCCATCCTTATAAAATTGACCCACTTTAGTAAGGCCATACTTTCCCAATACATAACATCGTGAATTTTAAAAAATTCTTTAAATCTATTATTATAAAACAGTGGCGTAAATTCAAATGAACCATCGACGCGTGTGACTTTCCTTAATTGCTCCCATACTCTGTGAATCATCACCTCTAAACACGTCTTATCTGTATGTGCTTGTGGACCAACTTCCAACCATTCCCATATATCCTTGCTTTTACCCACCATTTCTACAAAATATTTCTTCTCCCACCATCTTATTAAATACACCAATTGTGAACAAATAAAGTATAACCCAAAATCAGGAAGACCCAGGCCTCCATTTTTTAAATCTTTTTGGAGATGTTCTGCTCTGATCCTTGGCTTTTGGGCACGCCATATAAACTCGAAAAAAGAAACTAGTGACTTCAATTGCTTAAACACTTTTTTTCCTATCCACATAGGGCTATTCCTTAATACATAAAGGACCTGGGGCAGCACTATCATTTTTACAATGCTTATTCTATCCATCATGGCCATAGGTAGCCTCATCCATATTTTACATTTTATTTTTATTTTTTGCAGCAATGGTTTAACATTCACTTAGATTCATACCTATCTACATCAGTTGTTATCTCGATACCCAGGTATGTGAATGATTCCCCTTTCCGTAATACCTTGAGGTCTCCTCCCTTTACCTCCTCTCCCATTGGCATCAATACCGATTTTTGCCAATTTATACCAAGACCTGATTGTTCCCCAAATTTCTTAATCAACTCTATAATCCCTTCTAATTTTACAGATGCATCTTTAATATACAAAAGAATGTCATCCACATATAATGACAGTCTGTCCTCTGTCCCCCCACATCCAAACCCCTCATAGCCTCCCTCCTTAAGTTTTAACGCTAAAGGCTCGATAAAAAGGGGAAAGATGAGGGGGGAGAGAGGACAGCCCTGTCTAGTGCCCCGTGAAAGCTCAAATTCCCCTGTCTGCTGACCATTAACTACAATTGCGGATTTTGGCTCTTTATAAAGGACCTTCAACCAACTCACAAAACGAGCCCCAAACCCGAACCCTGTCAACACCTCCCACAAGAAGGGCCACTCCACCCTGTCAAATGCCTTAATTGCATCTAATGACAGGATGGAGCAGCCCCCCTCTCTCCTTAATATGTTAGCATAGAGTCTTCTGATATTATCCAAAGTCGTATGACCGGGTCTGAAACCGGTTTGATCCGGAGAGATCAATTCAGATATTACCCTTGTTAGTCTATTGGTCAAAATTTTGGCTAGGATATTTTGGTCCACATTAAGCAGTGAGATTGGTCTATATGACCCTGGATCATTTTCCTTTTTTCCAGGTTTTAATATAAGAGTAATAAGAGCATTATACATAGAAGGGAGCAACCTTCCATCTTTCTCTGCCTCGTTATAAACTTTCAGTAATTCTGGAGCCAACAAGGTATCAAAGGATTTATAGAGTTCAAATGGTAGGGTATCCGGGCTTGGGACTTCCCATTAGGGGAGTCTCTAATTACTCCCATTATTCTTCAAGTGTATTTCAAGTGTATTTCAAGTGTATTTCTTCATCTAAGGCTCACGATGCCCCTTCCGATAACTTCGGTAGCTGGCAGCTGTCTACATATTGCCGTATCTCCCCTATCTCTTTACCCTCCATTTGAGATCTATATAGGGTCTTATAGTAATCCATGAGAATTTCACAAATATCGTCATGACTCTCTCTAAGCCTCCCTTTTTTATCATACAAAGAGGAAATAATTGTAACTTTTTGCTTCCCCTCAACTAATCTCGCCAATAATTTTCCTGGTCTCCCCGACTCTGTAAACCTCCGTTGGTCCTGTCGGAATAGTTGTGTTTGGGAAATACCTATCACCAATTCCCTATATTCTTCCTCTTTATTCTCCCATATGGCCTTATCTGATATTTGTCCCGTTTCTCCAAACTTCACTGCTGCCACTTCCACCTCCCTCCTTAAGACCTCTTTACTCTTCTCCAGTTCTCTTTATTCCTAACCATCATCTCAGTTAAGACCCCTCTAAGGAAGGCCTTAAAAGCTTCCCATACTACAGCCACCTTTGTAGTACCTGGGTTGATTGAAAAATATTCCTCTATTTTTTTGGTAATCTCCTCCCTCATATTTCCTTCTAATAATAAATATGTTTGTATTCTCATACTTCTGACTTTTCTCTCAACCTCTTTAATACTGATCTGCATTGGGGCATGGTCAGATACCGTCCTCTGTTTGTAACTAACCTTTTGTATCCAAGGGATTAATTCTTTCGAACCCAGGGCCAAATCAATTCACAAAAGGGTCTGCTTAGTCTTATTAAAGCAGGAATAGATCCTACCCTCTGGATTTTTAACTCTCCAGAAGTCTATCCATGACATTTCGTCAAGAAAATTAGCCAGTGGGAAAATTCCCTTCAACACAACTGAACGATGTCTCCATCTATCTTGGGTATCGTCCAAAACACAATTATAATCCCCTGCTGCTACAACCATGGGTTCATCCCTTTCCTTCATATACCCCACCAACTGATAAAGAACCTCCGCTGAATATGGAGGAGGTATATTAACAGCAGCTAGTATAAATGTTCTACCGTGGGTCTTTATATGAAGGAAAATGAACCTCCCCTGCCTATCTACCCTATAATTCAAGACCTTACATTCCACTTTTGCGTGAATTAAAACGGAGACACCCCTTGCAAATGCCGAATATGTTGAATGATATTGTTCTGCCACCCATTTCCAATCCAAGATCTTAACCCTATCTGCCAATAGGTGAGTCTCCAGAAGGCATAT
The DNA here is from genome assembly GCA_900303285.1 of Rhinella marina. Classification (NCBI taxonomy): domain Eukaryota; kingdom Metazoa; phylum Chordata; class Amphibia; order Anura; family Bufonidae; genus Rhinella; species Rhinella marina. The sequence continues at coordinate 2,675 of ONZH01019726.1, read as the reverse complement.
TATTCCTGGTAGATGTCTATTTACAGTATCAAAAATAGCTGCCCCTCTTCTACGATCTGAGAGCCCTCTGACGTTCCAAACCAATATCTTCATTAGTCTTAATTACAACCTGTCCTATTCTACTCAACATTAAACTGACTTGCCCTTCCCGTCTCTTTCCCCTAACCCTACCCAACCCCTCCATCCCTCACTGAAAATTTGCTTCCCGCCTAAGGGGAAAAACTCCTTTTCTCTTACCTTAGCATACCTCCCCCCCATCCATTTTCCATACCTACAAACCTTTAGTTGCAAACCAATTAGAGGCCTCCAATACCGACAAGAAGCCTGCAGGCCCTTAGTTTCCATCCAATTAGAGGCCTCTGATGGTGAAAAAAAAAATATAACTTTTTCTTGGTGAAACACTCTTAGCTTCACAGGAAAAATCAAAGAGTATTTCACACCCGCTTGTCTGAGCCTTTTCTTAACCAGTACAAAATTCATCCTTGCTTCCTGTGTTGCCCTGGAATAGTCAGGAAATATTGCAATTTTAGCTCCATTGTATATTTTATCTCCTTCCCTTGACTTCTGCAGCAGTAGATCCCTGTCTTTACTCGAGTACAGTTTAACCAATAATGTTCTTGGATTACTCCCCAGAGGTAGAGGTTTTACTGGCACATGGTGCGCTCTCTCAACTCCAAACATCTTGGAGAAACCGGCTACTGCAAAAGTCTCCCTGAGCCATTTCTCCACAAATGCCGCACAATCATCCCCTTCAACCTTTTCGGGAAACCCTATCAACCTAATGTTCCTTCTCCTACCTCTATCCTCCAAGTCAGTGAGCTTTTCTTGCATCTTTTTTTGTTCCATATTAATTTTTTCTAGCTTCTTCTCCCATTGTGTTGTTTTATCTTCTATCCCCCCGACCCTTTGCTCAACTTCCGCTATTCTATATTTAATCTTCCCCAAATCATCCCTGATTAACATGATATCTGACCTGACTGAACTTATCTCCATTTTCAAATCCAGTAAAGTGCTATTGGTTTGAGCGACTCCTTTCATTATTTGTTGAAGCAGCTCAGTAGGGGGCTCCTCCTGCAACTCCACCTGGTAATCCCCTTCTAATTGGCATTGAGGCTTGGCCCCTATATTTTCCTCTGATCTGTCACCAGTTATTTCAACATCTTTTTTCTTCTGTTTAGATTCCCTCCACTTCTCCATCTGTACCTTGCTGGCTCTGGTGACTGTAAGAAACTATCTATTTTGGTAATGCCTACTGATAGATTTTTGCCCTTTTCCTGTGGGGATTCAATTACCACACCTCCTCCTGACTTCTTCTTACTCTCCACATTGGTCTCTCTATCCTTATCTCTCCTGGCTGCCATTCTAACCCTAAATCCTCAACCCTCAAAACCTTTCAAGACACACAATATCAGAGGAGAGAAAAAAGGAAAAGAGAGAAAAGAAAGAGAGAAGAAAAAAAAATCCCTCTTAAGTTCCAACAAAGTTACTTCCTGAATTGCACCTTTCCCCGGACAATACCGTTAACACGTATATAATCATGGTCCCTCACACCGTATGATCACACAGTTCACAGTTCAATAGTTCAGGCAAAAAAAAAAAAAAAAAATTTCTTTTCTCCCAATATAGAAGTTGCCGCCTGCAGTTGTAATTACAGACCTCGAAAAAGTCCAGGACAGTTGAGAAAATAATTGCCAAATGCAGCCATACCCCAGGACTTCACAATTCACCTTTTCTCCAGGAGGGGGAGGGCCCAGAATTGTCTGATCCAGTTAATACCTATATGCATAACACTATCCTTCAAAACGTGTAGTCACACGGGTCAGGCAGACAGCATAAACCTTAATGAGTCAGGCAATATATCTGTATCAAATCGGGAGTCTTCCCTCCCAATAAGACAGTTACCAGCTGCAGCTGTATTCAAAAGCTTTACAGGGACCCAAATACTGAATATATCTCTAGGTGGTATCCAGCACAACCCATGCGCCAGTTGCTCTCCCTCATGGGGCAGACGACACTTTCAGCATGGCCCTGAGGAGGAATCTTTCCCACATGGAAGCCAGCTGAGTATCTCACGAGAAGTTGATCCTCTCCCGCTTTCCCCCCAGGGTTGCAGGCGACTTCACCTCACCACTCAAGGCGGTCCCAGCTGCGGCTCCGTGGCTCCGATCACCAAAATGGCCCCGGACCTCCAGCGGCTGTCTCACCACCTCTCACGGGAACTCCGACTCCGAGTCACGTGACCAGGCTCCTGCTCTCGCGTCTCGCGTGTCCTCCACCGCCGGCACGACCTCGGCCCCAGCCACTCGCTCTCGATCAGCGCCGCACGGTAACCACACCACAAGCCCACACGTGGCTCTCTCACCAGGAAGCGTCTCTCACCAGGCTCAGGCTCGCCCTAGATCAGGTACAGATACGCAGCCTGGAGGACGGATGGGGCTTAGAGAGGATGTAACGTCACCTCCTCTCACATGCTCCTCCCCGTTTCGACAAATTTAACATTACTTATAAAGGAAACAGGAATACATTACACCAGAAAACTACAACAGCTACTAGGTCAACATTTATCAAACTGGGTTTGTATTTATTTTGGAGTAAATTGCAACCTTTCTGTTGTTTTACTTGTAAGACAATTTTATGAATAGTCTTCTTCTGGCCAAAGTTATTTTTTTTGCTAA